>MU182450.1:58292-77859 GCA_016904865.1 Pissodes strobi | reverse complement strand
CATACAACCTATTTGCGGTCCCAACCAAAATGTGACCTTTGATAAAGTTTCGCATTCTGAAGAATCCGTTTGTATCCGTTTATAAATCGGATCCGTTCGGCTAATTATTTAAAACATATATTTAAACAATATTGCAACGTAGAGGCCTGGTTTCTCTGACCACAACGGCCGGAAATATTTCGGCGAGCCGATCTGGTCAGAGAAGCCAGGCCTTTACTTTGCAATATTGTTTAAATATATGTTTTAATTAATTGGCCGAACGGATCCGATTTATAAACGGATACAAACGGATTCTAAGAATTCGAAGCTTAACTGGTACACTAATTATGAATTAATAATCAAATTACTTTAGAGTATAATATTGCGTCAGTAGGCACGCTGTGAAACTCTCAAACACAGATCCAAAGACATCTTTATTTGGCTTCCAGAAAGATATTTCGCTTTTATCATATGTGCCAAAAAAATAAGAACGTCCTGCTGATGTCGATCATGCACCGTTATGGAGCTATTGATAAATTTACCCAAAATAATAAGTTTATACAACTTTTCTAAAAGTGGAGAAGATACAGTGAGCACTCTGCATCATATAACGTGTCTAGAAATGTATGAAGATGACGTCTGTTTTCTCTCTTAAATAAAGCAGCCATCAATGATGATGATGAGAAAATAATCAAGATTTCAAACATGCCAGAAGATTGTTTATCAACAAAGAATAATCCAAGGAAGTACTCGCCAAAAAAATTTAACATTTTGGCCAAGATTCCAAAACTTATGGGAACGTGTACCATATGTCCATGGAACCGAGATCGGGCTATTAAATATTCCTGTTCAAACTCTAAACCATTAGTGTGCCTGGAGCATGATGTAATGAGTTATCAAAACTGAATGAATTCAGACAGCGACTAATATTTTTTTCACTCTACAACATGCGGAGTTTTTCCTTGTGTTCTCTTATTGTCAGATTTTTATTTATGATTTTTTATAACATTATTTATTTTTTTGGGAAGATTTTTCAGTTATGATGTGTTTTTTCATCTATGGAAAATTACCTATTTTTAGTTTCTTTTAAATAAAGGTATTCTGATTTTATCTTTTGTGTCTAAATGGCTCTTAGGTGATCACGTGAAACGATGAAATAAATAACAAATAAAAACTGCCAAACAAAATTTGGATTTGGAAGATTTGGATACAATAATAATAAGATTAAATATTAGGATTTAAAATTTAATGCATCTTAAAAAAAACATCGAGTTGGAGATGTGTATAATTTTTAATTTGACGTTTTCCACGTAGATAATTAAGCAAGCAAAATGAAGTATAAGTAGAAAAAGCAAAATTAATACTACCATAAAAACGAAAAAAAAAAATAGAAAATATAATAATTTAGGTGTGTTTTAAGACATCTATGTATGCAAGTATTTAGGTGTTCTTTAATGTGACAAATTCGAAAAAACCAAATAAAAAATTAATTTCGAAGACATATTTTCATTTCCTCTCCTTAGTTGACAGGATTAAAGTGGTGTTTTACTAGGAAATTAAGACTTGTTCTATATTTACTCGTATTTTTGCGTATTCTAGTTTAAAAAATTATTAATTTCCTTTACCACTCACCTACGCTTCAATGGGTGCCGCGCACCCAATGGAAGATTTCAAGTAAAGCAGGCACCCTGATGCACTCATTAATCCGGCACCCATGTGCGAATGGTATATCATTTACTGACCCAAGCAAGCCCATAAATGTTGTAACATTGTCAATGTTACGGAATACAATATTGCGAATTTCTCTGCTTACTGGTTAAATTGTGGTATCGATTATCACAACATTACTATTACGAGTGGATTTCAGTACTCCGACCCACTTGACAGCAGGCGCATTCTGAAGATGCGCATGACAATAGGATATATCAAGGGAAGTTAAAATTAACGGGCCTTCTCGTTTGGACTTCCGTCCATGAAAGTGCCTATAATGGCAATTAAGTTTTCAACTGCTGGTTGATGATTGCCAGATAGCATTTTATTGTTAATATTACAAAGCGTAGTAACGTGTATCTTTCCTTAGAGTACCGGCTATGATGTTGTGAAATATCGTGTGCAGAGCGGTGTGATGACCCTTTTATTTTAAAAGGTAGGTTCGACTCATGTGCTTCTAAGTAACAGGGCTATAAAAAATATCATTTTTCACCAGGGTCTTTCCTAGGGACCACTGCCCATTTGCTTGGGACCTTCCTTATCTGAGTAGGAGCCCAACCGTCTTCTCCAGCTTGGACAGACAGAGAGTTTAGTGTAGCCTGGTTATCCCGGCCTGGTACTTTGCCTAGGTCTTCCAATTACCGAGGACAAAACACATAGTTAAGTCTGGTAGGATCAATTTCAATTAATAATAAATCAGCACGGCTAATATGTTGAGCTTTGTTCTTGATTTATCGTGCTACTACCTTTAATTTTTCAAGTGAAAAGACTAAATATAATTTACCGAGAAGCACCTACTGGAAATATTACTTCCATAGATACTGAGTTTTAGTTCACTGAACTTATTTAGTGATTTTAATAAGGCAGTCCTCTAATATACTGTAATTCTATTACCGTTTTTTCTCTTGGAATTATCTAAATTAGGGCGGTTATGCCATTTATATTAAGTTAATTATATCTGTCTGTCAAACCCACGGCAGAAATTTAATTTAACTTATTTAAACCTTATTATCGAACGTTTCGCCTTGATATCGGTCAATTGAGCTCAATTTTCCTTACATGGTGCGGCTATATTTATTTCTATATATCTAATTCAGTAAATCCGTTTTAGTTTAGCATTTTGAAGACATTTTAGAAGTCTTCTATATTCCAGCTGCCAAGGGAATAAGCTAAGCGTAGTTTAGTGGATAATTATTCCCTATTTCAATATGTAAATTGTTACACATTTAAGCAATAGTAACTAGGTAATATTAAAATATTCGTTTAAAGATAACTCCTCTTTTAAGTAGTATCGAGGTATTTTACTGAAATTTTTATATAGTAATTAGTAATGTTAAGTTAATGATCCAGATACTTGCTAAAGTACCATAACTAGTGCTACTTCTTGTTTTGAAGTTAATCGCAGATTAAATCATTTAATTGATACTTGATTGTTGTAATTTCTAGTGCTAAAGTGTCAAGATGAAACTTAATTAACATAGCAATTAATATAATTTTAATTTGAACATTAATTATCACTTGTGGCATATACCTAGGTCAGCTTAAGTGATATTCCATAATTTTTTTTAGCGTAATATTAACCATCAGTAATCAAAAAATCTTCTAATTTTTAAGAAAGTAGATTGTTCTACCCAAGTAGTATTTTTTAATAAACTGGTTGTTTGTATTCCTAGTGTTTATTTTGCCAACTGTATTTAGGCTATAATTCAATCTCATTCTAATTTTTTTACGCTTTGTCACAGGATATTTTTTCTAAATTTTATTATCCGACTCAGACAGATAGAATTTCTAATAAATTTCGTACAGTAAAAATTTAGTGGCGCCCGCTCCAACTGCCATAAACTTTAACCCACGCCTTTGAAAAGAACAAAACTAAAAATGGCTGAGTGAGTTAGGCATATGGAACAGCTGAATGAGCAATTAGTGAATAAAGCTGGTTACAATGTTAAGAATGAATAGGCGAAAAATGTCAAACACAAGTGTCGGTTTTGTTTTCAGTGGATTTAATTCTTAATGCAATTTTGAAATACTTTTTTCAAAGTTAAGCATTTTTGCTTTCTAATTCTACAAAAAATAAAGAAAGGGATATAACAATACCCTTATATTTGTGACAAAGTGAGAATTACATTATTATTGCTTGAAACTGTGTTCAGCCTTGTTTTAAGTTTCGAGCTTTTTCTACTCAATCTTATAAATGGTCGGCTTCTATGACGCATTTAAGGTGTACATATTATTAATAATTAATAGTAATTTGCTATATAATGCTATATTGACCCCCATTATGCCATCCTATAATAAAATAGGTAAAAGTAGAGAAACTTTTGAAAAAATCTTAAACTTTCTAATCCTAATCCGACCCTGCGGCAATCGCTGCTGAGTCCGCAATAGGAAGCCCAGTATCGAAGGCGTACACGGGGCTGGTCGGAGCAACATCAACGGTGCACCTTTATGAACAAATTATTATTTATTTTTCTTGGTATGCAATATATGTGATGTGTAATTCAGAATTAGGGTTTACTGATTTACCTGCGTGGCTACCACGGTTCAGCTTAAAGCTATTGTTGTCAATACTACTACTGGGACTTCAGCCAAAGTACTCATAACTTGTTTCAATGCAAGGAAACCTGGAGATACTTAAATGTCTGATATAATAATCTTAAATAAGAGTACTCTCAGGTTTAGAACTATATTATGTGGCTCAAATTTTTTTAAACATCAATAACTTTTTTCCACTGGCATCTATTGAATTTATTTCTGGAGGGCTAATGAGCTGATATGTTCTTACTAAGAAGCTCAATTTCCGTGAAATGATTTTAGAAAGAATCGAAGTTGACGTGATCTTTCCTAAAATTGAGCTAAAACGTTTTTTAATTATCTAAACTATCGGATATACTTGGGTGTTCAGGGCGACCTTTGAAAATTTAGTAATAAAGCCAAGCGATAAACTCTGAAAAAATATTACCTTAATGAAAACCACTACCTACAACTGTGCACTATTTTATAGAAGAAAAAATCACATTTTATGATTGTAAATCCGGTCCTATCTAAAACTGTTCGACCGAAATTGAACATCGTAGTAAGAACATATCAGCTTATTGATCTTTAAAAATTGAGCCACTTTGCATATGCATAATAAAATAATGGGATGGGAAGAAACTTGGCATACAAATAGGTATATATAAAAAAATGTAATTTCGTTTTATATTAAAGGAAATAAATTTAATAATAATATTCAATGCCAGAACTGATTCACAGTCATAAACTTGGAGAACTGCTGTACGGGATCGACGGGACATTCGGGAAATATAAGTGAACAACTTTCAACTTCTTTTCCCATCTTCTCTGCGGCGTGATATTCGTTGTGGATGTGATTTTCAATTTCGTCGTCGGTTGAAGAAGGGCTGCATATAAAAATTGAGCACATGAAATCAATACAATCGTATTAAATGTTTTATTTAGGCTGTATCATAAGGTAGGAAAACAAAACTGTTAATAAAATACTGTCAAAGGGACAACAAAACTGATTTGATTAATTGAAAGGTTTTTGACTTAAATTGTGCCTTATTGTCAGATTTGATATAGCATATTATAGATTATAGAATCGGGTATTGTTGCACTTTTTTGTATATTATAGTAAATTTGGACCACTGGTGGTCACTTTAGAAGACAAGGACCCAGTCCGTCATAACACCCAACGTGCCCGCTCTTAAATTTCCAGCAATTCACATTAGGCTGGTTCCAGGGACGTTTAACCAAAGAGTATATAATGTAAAGAGAGGACAGTAAGACAGAGCAATCAAATTAGAGAGGGATAGATGAGAACTCCGATTTAAAGGGCGCCTCGTATGTTATCGGATTATATCGGACATAATCGTCAAGCAAGGACGATGATCCAACACAGTGGGTTCAATATATCCCGTAAAGGTCAAGTTTAGATTTATTAGGGAGACGTTTGGTTTAGTTTGTTAATTCATATTGTGTAATTGAAATTAGGTGTGTAAACTTTAATTATGATATGTAACACAATTCATTTAATAGAATCTTTTAATAATCACTTGGTAAAATTTTGCTTACCCGCAATACATGCATTTTTCATGACTTTTCTCAAAAAATCCTCGGATTTCTGATATAACATTAATTGTTTTAATTTTATTACTAAATATTCATAAAATTCTACTCTAATAATTAAGCTTCATACTCACTTTCGCGAATTTCGCCTTTTTTGACATAAACTGTCATTTTCAGCTTTAAAATTATTCGCGACGAAAAATTTATTTTTTTTTTACAAATTCTACCATAATTGTGAATTAACCCCAAATTTCTTGACTGCTTTGCTATATTTATTTGTTTATTCCTTTCAGGCATTGGGTTCATTAGTTAAATTGTAGAATAGATTCTTTGACCATTGGATAATAATATTAATTATAATTTTTTTCGGTGGAGATATTATTTTAAGTTCCGTTTGCGTCCTTTTGGTAATTATCCTAAAAGTACGAAATACCTACCAGCTAAATGACACCAGAAAAGAAAATTTTCGGTTAGAAATATATTTTTAAAATGCGATTTTCGCAATTTAGTTGCAGAAATGAGATTAATTGAGCCCATTCTAGACTGTATATTAATAAGATACTAGTTTTAAAAGACCATGTTTTATCACACGAGCACGAAATTAGGAAACGGGGGGGGGGGGGATTTCTTAACGTGCGAGTGCGCTAAATGTCTTTTAAAACGTGTATTTTATACTATTTTTTCTATTTTGCACGTTTTTTAATGAAAAACATTAATTTATTCAAGTCGCTATCAAAAGTTGAACGTCCATCTTGTCACTTTTGACGTCTGTATTATTAGGAATCCCATTCAAAACGGTGTCGAAATTTTTGCTAGTGAGCCTTGGCATTGAACAATTTTGTTAATATCATAGTTATCAGTCAACAAAAGTAGTGTCGAAAAGAGCTTCTTTTCGACACTACTTTGCGTATCGAAAAGACTTCTTTATGATACTGTCACCGATTTAAATTTTAGGGTCGTAATGACAAAATAAATAACACTTACCCATAATCAAATCTATTTAAATAGACAATTTAATTAAAGCTAATTAAGTATATAAATCCTACTTCAATATGAGACTCTTGAAACAAACTTGATGCTAATTTTTGGTGAGGGGGTTGTTTTTCGGATGGTTCGGTATAACGTTATACTTCGTTTTTTGTGAACGATAAATATAATATAAATTACACTAATTAAATAATTTTCAAAAAAATTTCTGCAAAACTGTTTTGAGGGGATAATCTAGCCTACACTCTTCACAGACATTCAACAATAAACTTCCCTGAATTCTGGTGGGCGTTGAAAGGGTGTTCTGCCTAGCCTCGATCGGGTGACCCCACGGCTCTCAGCAGTCAGCTTCCGCGGTCAAACTCCCTCAACAAGAGGTGGACAATGGAAGGCTCCAGAAAAAAAGCCTTAGAAGACACGTATAAGTCCTCAATCATATTAACTTTATTTTAATTTTTCAACCAATATCGTGGTATTTAAGACGGAAATAAATGGACATGAAAGTTATAGCGATCTTACCTCGATAAGTGACGAGGGTGCAACTACCCCTGGAGTGGAAAGCAGAGGGTGCTTTACCAGCAGGATTCCCAAACTGGCAATGAATTAATTACTGCAATAAAGATAAATAAGAAAATTGTTTATACTAGCCAATAATTTTAAAGGCTGCAAAAGAAAATGGAAAACTTACGAAGTGGCTGCTTGAAATCCGCCAAGCGAAAACTCGTCCAAATGGCCGTTGAAGTTATCTTCCAGCACTATCAACTCCACAACAAAGATTCTAGCAAACCTAGAAGCCTTTGAGGACCACTTTGTGGGAAATTATCCTCCTTAAGCAAAACTTTCACTTTTTCCCACAAGATGCACAGCGCACTTTCGCTAACGTTTCTTTTCCTCTCTCACGCCTCTTTTTTTCCCCGTTTTAAATTTAGTACTCCAAGGAGAAGGGATCGAACATGTTTGCCAACTATGAAGGTACAGCTAAATTGGCTAGCTAAATTTTAGAACGAACCAGCGGTTTGCATCAAGACCAGAAAATAGATTCAAACTCGAAATTTCTTTTTATTAAAATGATTTAATCTAAGAACGATAATAGCCTGATCTTTTTGTGATGGATTTCAATAACCCTTTTTGAATAAATCCTTTCAAAAACCATTTAAAATTAAATTCCCCCAACGTAGTTTTTTTTAACGGAAACGTAAGGCCAAAACTGGCTTGCAACCATACCAAAATAGAAAAAATGTATTACTAACCTGCTTACATCTTCCGGTACTTGGACCTAACCTATAAAACCTATTCTAAAGCATAAATTCGCAAAAAAGTTAAAACTATTTGAACTTTTTAGCAAATATTCGCCGACAAAATTTCGCGTCAATGAGTATGGACCAAAACTTACATTCGAGCGAAAAATCAACAACTGTCAAAAAAAGGCGAAATTTGCGGAAGTAAATATGAAGCTTTAAAGTAAGATTCGAATAGAATTTACCTTTTCGTTGGTTTATCTACATACTAAGAGTTTATCCCCTCTCTGTTTTGAATGACTTTCCTTTAAAATAATCGAAAAATATTGATTACACCTTTTTAATTTAAACTGAAGGAAATTCTTATTTGAATAATTAAAGCTTTTAGACGTCCTGCATAAATTTTTGATAAAAATTCGCCCGAAACATTAAAAAACTGAATTTTATCACAGTTTTTAATTAAAATAAGTTGAGCACTGAGATTTTAAGAAAATGCAAAAGTTTAAACAAATTCAGAGAATTTGAATGAAAATCACTCGATATTAAATTTTATTCTAGCAGAAAGTATTAGATATTTAGTAAATTTTATCCTCATTGTCGTTATTTCGACCCACTGTGATGAAATCGATTATTCGCAATCTTGTTTGACTTGATGTCAACATCGCCCGCCTTGATAAAAAGTTACATCCGGCAACGTCGCGATATCTCCGAGTTAAACGGACGAGGTCATTGAAACGGCTGACGAAAGATCAAAGGAAATTCGCCGGCTGTCTTCTCTTTACATTATATACTCTTTGGTTTAACGCAGATGTTCTTGAATCATTCTATTTAGATCGCGATTCTTGAATTTGCTAAACACTTACTTGTTGGATAATTTTACCCAATAATAATACATTATTATAGGATAACTTTAAAATTGAAAATTATGAAAAAAATACTATTTGCGTTTAAAATTAGCGCCAAAATATTAAGTGCAATTTTCTCTCCGCTCAAAATGGTGATTTGAGCTTGCCTATGTCTTCATTTTTTGCTAAATTCTAGAAAGATAAATTTTGTGATGTTGGTGTATAAAGAACGTACACACCGTCGTGAGCTTAAAATTTCTATAGTTTATTGTAATCTAGATAAAATCATTAATACCAGGTGTCTCTAAAACATCTGCACAAATTCCTGAGGCGAAAATATGAGGTTCTATACTCGACGCGCCGAACAGATGCAGTAATCACGGAAATAATGCGTCTTATTTTATGATTGGCTAGAACATATGTTTAATTTTTTTCTTGTACATAATACAACAAATAAAAATAGAATGTCTTATCAAAGTTCCTATGTTTGGAATCATAAAATAAGCCGAATTATTAAATTATTATTTCCGTGATTGATGAATCTGTTCGGCACGTTGAGTATAGCTCAATATCTCAGTCCAAGGGTTGAACTATTATTTTTTGGTAAATATTTCTTTAAATAATAGCAGGATTTGCACCAAATTTGGTTCTTAAGGGTTTTTTAGGATGATAAATCGAGAGAATTCTGACCATATATGTAGCTCAGCTAGGATAAATCTACGTTGGTAAAACAACAACAATGACTATTGGTCAAATAATTAATGCGTTTATAGTTTACGAGTTATGTTGTATTTCATTTAGCTTTTGCAATTTAATTTAGGTTAGTATTTGAACGTTTTTAATGGCAAACTAGTTACCGTTAATTTTATTTAGCACTTTAATGCACTTTGACAGATCCACTTTTGAAATTATATTTTCCTTGGCACTATGATACATTTGTTGTAGATTCGACTCAGGTATCCCCCAAGAGACTGCGTCCCTGTGTACCGCAACTTTTGGGTTAGGATACGAGGGAGACCAATTTATGACAGGCTGATGATCCTTACGTTTTAAAAAATACCTCAAATCTAGAAGATATATGACATTTCACAATGTTTACAATACATAATATCATCAGCGGTCCTGTTACGATCTGTCTTCATGTCTTTTGTGGCTAGGCATATTAACTAAGTTAGGATTTGGAACCTTCGGCAAAATGCATTACAACATGGTTAGCGAAACGCGCGTCAAGTGCAAAAATTCTGTTTAGGCAATGTGAATGAAACTGTGTTGTGGTGTCCGTATAATGCTGTTGTTAGGGATCCACAGGCCATAGTCGATGCCTTTGCCTCGTTCTTTGGCAGTACTTTTATAGCTTATGTTGACGTGGCACACCCCTTATCTCTTTGTAACTTGCCACATATTGATATTTCTAAGGTTGAGACCTCCCAAGTGATTGCAGCTGGTAAAAGGCTTAAAAATAAGCTGACATCTGGTGTAGATGGTATTCCTAGTTTCTTGGTCAGAGATTGCATTTGTGTCCTGGCTGATCCTCTTACCAGCATTTTTAACTTAATCTCGTCTACAGAGCAATTCCCCAATATTATGGAAGACTGCTAGAATATCACCCATATTAAAGTCTGGGGATCCTCATTAAGTAGGCAATAAGGCAATTATAGACCAATCTCAATACTTTGCAATTTCTAAAAAATATTTGAAATTATCTTGCACCAGTCCTTGTTTAACCACGTCAAAGGTCTTATCTCTATTGACCAGCATGGGTTTTTTGGTGGGCGGTCATGTGTTACAAATTTGTCGTGTCTATCGGCCCATATCTGCGAATCTATTGACAGACATACTCAAGTTGATGTTATTTACACAGACTTTCAAAAGGCGTTTGACCGAATAGATCATTATATCTTGTTGAATAAATTGAATCAGTATGGACTCTCAGATGGGCTAATTAATTTGTTTCGCTCATATTTGCTTAATAGATACCAGTTTGTTGAGTTTGAAGGCTTTGAATCATACACCACTTCAGGTGTACCTCAGGGTTCCAACCTGGGTTGGCTTACGCTGATGACTTAAAGCTATATCTTAGGATCAATACTTTAATGGATTGCTTATTTCTTCAGAGTTGTTTGAATTACCTGGAAGTTTGGTGTGTTGAGAATAGGCTGGGACTGAATGCGGCTAAATGTAGCGTGGTTAGTTATTCTAGATCAGGGTCCCCTATCATCTACAACTATTTCATTGACAATATCGTGTTGAATATACTTGACCAGATTACTGACCTTGGCATTACCTTCGACACCGAATTTAGTTTTATACCCCATATTAGCAACATTGTAGGTTCAGCTTTGAAAAAGTTAGGGTTCATAATTAGAAATTCTGAAAGCTTTACTCTCGAAGCTACATTTAAATTACTGTTTTTTTGTTTTGTTAGGTCAAAATTAGAGTATGGCTGCACTATATGGAACCCTCTATATCAATGCCATATTGATTTAACTGAGTCTGTTCAGCGCAGGTTTGCTAAGTATTTGGCTTTTAGGTTGGATAGTACATATCCAGTTAGAGGGTGTAACCATCGTCTACTCTTGGACCGTTTTAATCTAGTACCACTTCAGTTAAGAAGAAATATCTTTCTAATAAAATGTTTACATGATATACTTAATGGTCTGCTTCTTTCTAGCCTTTCTTTTCTGTTCCCCAGAATTAATAATAGACATCCTCAAGCCTTCTTTCTGCCAACACTTCGCTCTAATATATTGTTTAGATCGCCCCTATATGCAATGTGCTCCTTGTTTAATGACATCTGTCATTTGTGCGATATAAATGATTCCCCTGTTCGTGCGATCGTTGGTGCAGTGATCGATCAGTATTACCAGAATTGGAATTAATATCACAAACTAGAATTTATTCTCATTTGTTTTTTTAATGTTTTCTATTAATATTAAGTATTAGGTATTATTATTTAATTTTATTTTTTTATGCATAACATAATTGTATACTGTTTATTTATCAATTTTCTTGTTATTGGGCAATACGCCTGTTGGAAATAAAGTCTTATTATTATATTACGTTTTTAATTTAAATATTCTTATTCCTTGAAATCTTTTGTCCAAAAAGTTATACATTTATTTCTTAAAGCGATATGATATTAGGTTATATTTATTGCCAAGGAAATGGCCGGGAGTCGGTATATAGAGAACAAATTTTGAACCAAACCACCAAATATTTGCCGCTATTGAAGGGCATCTTCTAGCACTGGTAGTTTTTTCCTGCAACAGGACCTTAGATTGAATTTTAAAAGATTCGAGTCTAAGCACCAGATACCTGGCTTTGCAGCTTTAATTTTGTAAAGAGACTGTAACGGAGAGCGCATGATGAAAATTGTCAGAGAGAAATGTATTTACTGATGAGTATTGTCTTATGTTTATGCTCACGAAAACCTGCATAGAGTCAAGGCTGTTGATAATGAGCATGAATTTAAAATTAACGTATGGGCACGAATCATTATTGGTCCTGTCATCTTACTATCTCGTATGAATGGTTGAAAATATCTGGAACACCTAGTAAGTTTGCCAAATTTGTTTACTGGCTACTAGGCAAAATATGTGGTTCATTCACAGAAAGGTTAGAAATCATTTAAATGAGATTGTTCAAAATGGATGAATTGGCAGAGGAAATGATACGCCAATAAATTGGCCTATTGGCCACCTCGCTCACCGGACTTTATGCCTATAGATTACTTTATATGGGAAACTCTTAAAGCTGTGGTATACTATAGACGTATTATCAACGAAGAAGAATTATGGGCACGAATAAAAAAAGTCAGTAGCCATTTCATGGTTAAGTGAAGAAATGGTGGAACAGGTGCAGTGTAACTTTCTCCGTAGTTATTTTTTGTGTACCTGAAAATGGATGTCATTTTGAACATTTACTTAGAGTTTCATGGAAAAAGTTAATAAATTTGCGGTTTGGACTTGTGTGTTAATCCTATTTTTTTGCCAGTTCATTTTAGCATTGTTCCCTCGTTGTTATGTAATTTTTTATTGTTGTTGGCCTGTTGTCCCTTAAACACGTTCCATATTTTTTGGACCAATCTTAAGCCTGGATAAAGTGTGAAGGGTAGTTATGATGATTTTGCGCACTCAAAAAACGGCTGCTCAGAGCGACCCCTACTAGGTATGCCTTTTTGGACAAAAGATGTCAAGGAATAAGAATTTTTAACTAAAAGTTTAATAAACCAAGGCCCAAAAAGTTATGAAGCTTTAGATGTAGGCGAAGTGCTGCTGGTGGTGCCCGCTGCAGTGTAGAAATGTGATCAGATCTAGATTTCTCATCCTAAAGAACCTCCTAAGTACCACGCTTTTTACAAATAATGATCATTAAAATAAACATTTTCAAAAAAGTTTTAAAAATTGATAACTTTGTTACCCTACTTCGGCCTAACGTAAATTGGGCTAGGTTCTCAAATTTCTACCACAGAAACTTCTGCCAGCGTTTTCTATAGACTGCCTATCATCAGGATGTTTGAGGAAGGTAACCCAAACCGACTAGCAACGGGGTGTTGTCGAAACACTGTATTAAGACTTCAGGCAAAATTAGTCACAATAATTTTTTTTTTTTTAATTAATAATTATAGAAATAATTGTTGCGGCGTGGACGTGGAACGTTATGACCATATCCGCGGAAAGCAAACTGCGTAACATAATTCAAGAAAAGAAAATATTCAAATTTAATAATCTTGGCTCAAACAAGGTAAAATGAACTAACAGCAATGTGATGCATTAATAATCATTAACCAAATCAGTCAAGTATGATATTCGTATTCTATTAGACCTAAGAATAACGCACCATTTTCATACTTGGCAGTATAACAAGATGAGGTTGAAGAACTTGGAACGACGTTTAAATATTTTCCTTCTCATAAATTTCAGTTTAGATTTTGTAGAACTACGATCTGAAACAATTTACTTTACTTACGTAAAAATGCTGTGAAAAATTTCAGCAATTAATCCTGATTTTTCCTCTAGCGGAACAGCCGAAATCTCACATATCGATTTTAACAGGCAAGCTTTTCCATCGGCATAGCTATTCCTGAAACAACTTTACTATTTTATACGGTAGATGAAGCATGTGGCATGTTTATATTCGTAATAGTGAAATATATTTATCCAAAGGTCTTCCAGATTAAATCGGTATAGTTCGTTACCTGTCTAAATAATTCTCAATCATTTCGTATATCTTCCATCTTGTGGCAGAACGTTTCTTTCTTTCGAAATCTATCGAGGGATGTGTGTAGTAACTGCTATTGTTCGGTAACTGGTAAAAAGCTTTCATGACCATACCCAACGTTATACTTTGGTACTGTATGTTGACTGGTATACCAATGCCGAAAATTACCTAGAAAGTTAATCGAATCGGTTTCTATTGAAGCAATCCAAGAATATAGCGATAAAATGAAAGAGCACTTAATATTCTGCTTATCTGAAATGAATTTAGCATTTTAGATCAAGTAATAAATTTTTTTGAGTACCTTAAATATAATGTAGTGGAAAACCATCAAATACATACCGACACCCAGTTATTTCCTTCTTTCCATACGAGCCATCTCTTTTTCCTTGACAAAAGTTGTTTACTCGTATCTCTAATTTCTATATTTTGTTTTTGTTCCGCGCTATATATTTCATTAAAGACGGCAAAAAATATTAGAAAAATATGCAAAAGTTTCATTTCGTTTCAAATTTTACGCTGAACCAAAACAAAGAACTAAACTAATTTGAAGCAGCGCTAATTTGCAGGAAAGAAGATTGTTTGTATAGCGGGACATTTACACCAGCAGGAAATCCATTTATTGCAATAAGTGGTTAGACGCTAATTGAATATACAGGGCTGTCCATGTTTTATTTGAGATTAAAAATATCGCATTATCAAGAAAAATATTATTTCTAGAAAATCTGTTTATTAAATACAATAATTATAGTTTGCTGGCATTGTCGGGGTTTTGGAACCTCCGGCAACATGCACTAAAACGGAGTTTTATCCACAATACCGAAACAGAATTATTGTACTCGACGCGCGTTTCGCTAACCATGTTAGCATCATCAGGAGATGATTAAAACTAAATTTAAAACTCTACCTAACTCGCTTTTATACTAAATGTTTGCTTAATCAAGCGGAACCAAAGGAACCAATCCTGGAATCCCACTAGTCACGCTTGATCAACCAATACAATGGACTATACGGAATAGGCCCTCTATCTCTATTTAAACTATTCTTACATTTAATAATTTCCATACTTTCATATGCGCTAATAATCTCCTATCAGTTATATTATGAATTAATTTTAAATTCTTAATTGATATTCTATGATTATTATCAAAAGCATGCTCGGGAACACTTGATTTTTCTGTTCTACCATACTTTAAATGAGCTATGTGTTCCTTGAATCTCGTTTGTATAGATCTTTCAGTTTGGCCAACTTTTTTTTTTGTTACAATCCATGCATTCAATTTCATATATTCCACTTCTTTCTAATAATTCAATTTTGTCCTTCGGACCACCTAATAATTTTCTTAATGTTGAACTGAGTTTGGTATACTAATTTTAAACCTACTTCCTTAAAGACTTTTTGGAGTCCTCTAGTATACTGAGGATTATATGGTATCGAGACATATTTAGTATTTTCATCCTGATTGACGAAATAAGTGGAATCACGAATGGTCTTTCTAAACAAATGCCTATTAATTAGTGTATTTATTAAGTTAGTATTGAAACCATTAACTTTCGCTATACTCTTAATTGTCTCCTTTTCATTATTAAATATTTCTCTGCTGAGAGGAAAGTTAACCATACGGTGTACCAAAAAATGAAAGCTAGCCATTTTGTGTTGGCCGCAGTGGAAGGAGTCGTTAGGAATATATTGATTAGTGGCAGTACTTTTTCTATAAATATCAAATTCTAGTGTGTTATTATCATTCCTAATCACTAAAGTTTCCAAAAATGGAAGTTTGCCATTGTTCTCGACTTCATAAATAAATTTAATGGTGGGGAAACGGATATTTAGTTTGGTTACAAAATCTTCGATATTAGCGTTTTTTTTGTCCAAAATCGCGAAAATTTCATCCACATACCTGTACCATACCCTTTGAAAATATTGAGCATTGTCCTTTTCCATATTGTTTCTGTTTGTTGACCCTGTACGTACCTAAGTATTAATATTTTTCATAATTTAGCATAAACACCGTGTAAAGTTGCCAGTAAGCATTATCAACATATTTTTGCGATTCATTTTGAAAATGAGGAACACTCAACAATACCCTTGAGCAGATATTAATGATACAAACATTTCAAATGCTGTTTCCATTGCGAACGGTCTCTCATGCTTTCTAAATCAGCGTTTAAGAAAACATCACTTGAATCTAGCTATAGGATTACCTTAGGACCCCCCCAGATGTGCTGAGAAAGAATTCCCCAATTAAACATGTTCCTATAATGTCTATGGTAAGTTTCTCACATAATGCGTTTCTTCGAATGTCTCAAACGGATGGTTCCAATGACGTTTACTCCAGTACCCATCTCGGAATATTCTATTCGCCAAATGTCTGATTATAATGGCTGGTTTTATTTATTTATGCAAAATGTATTAAATAGTTACCCACTGACAATAAATACCTAATAAAAGTATTCAGTCACATGTATATGTGTTTATTTTGATTGGCCGTTGAAATCGCGGCCACGCCTCCGCATGACAGTTTTGACGCATTGCAATTATGATAGGAGTAGTGTTGCCAATTGGCGCATAATTAAAGGTGTGCGTCGAAGAGTTGGTAGTTAGGTGAGGGCGCCACTACATTTTTAACTAGGAAACCAGCAATGATTTTTATACATTGAAATCATGGCAGTAAAATTTAGAAATGTATTTATTAAGGAAATGTACCTTTGACACTAACTTACCAAAATAAACACCTGGATCCCAATTAGCTTATTTATTTAAATATTAAAAATTTACAACATTAATATTGGCCAATTTCTATCTTGAAGTAATTTCAAGCACCAAACATTGGATTTTAAAGATTTGACTAAATGCAGTTAATCACGATCACGAAACACTATAAATCGGAATTATTTTATCACTAGGTTTATAATAATTATAATAATTCAATAAGATAACCGGTGAAGTAAATATGTAGATATAGCCGGTAGATATCTACAGGTATAAACGAAGTGATTATTAAACATAACTAATCTAAATCAATCTCATGGCACCGATAATATCATTATATCAATAAAATGTTAATAAAGACATACTAAATCAATGAAGTAACCAATGATGTAAATATACCTATATAGATCTAGACGGTAAGTATCTATAGGTAGAAACGAATTGATTATTAAACAACATTAACCTAAATGAATCTCATATTAAATCAATGAATTGCTGTATAGAGTTAGTATATTTAGCTAACCGCTAAGTACGAACGGTTAAAACGAATTGAGCTCAGTTCGATTCCGGTTTTAAGGCGAAAACTTAAAGTTGCAAATTGCAACTAAGAAAACCCATTCACTGCTATGAGGTGTACAGCTAATTACAGTAAAAATAAATATATCTAAAGAAAATTTGGTAAGAAAAAGGCATAGATATGATATCCGATAAAATATGTCCAAAAGCTATTTATCGGTAAGCAAGAACGGCGAGCTAATTAAACAAAAGCGAGAAGTATTGAAAGTAGGTAGATATAAGAAAGTAGACGACCTACTCTCATTTGACAGTAAATTCGTTAAGCAAATCTGTCAGCCACGATAATAGGTATGATATAAGATAATAGATAACCTAAGATATTTAAAGGTAAGTTATATAAGCAAAATGGCAAAATCAGTAAACGAGAAAATAACGATAATATAAACGATATAAATAGCAAAAGACCTACAGTCGTTTAACGGTAATTCATTAATCAAAATGATATACACCGATAAGGAAAGCAAATGACCTGCAGTAGTTTAGCGGTAATTGATTAATCAAAATGATATGTAAGGATATTAGAAAGGTCGGTAATAAGAAACAAGTAGATTTTACTTGTATCTAGTACAGTGGCGTTTCCTGCGAAGGCACGTCCCCACCATGTGATTGTATCACCTTGACAAAAGGCTTCGTTACGACTAAATGACACCAGGAACCGGATTTGTCGGCATAGAAAGGCTCACGAAAGGTCAGGGAAGGTAACTCTCCACTACAGAAGGTCTCACGGGAGGTAGCGGAAGGGCCCTAATTAAATTATAAATAACTTCCACTTTTCAATATACACACTAACTTGTAATAAATCTTTTTTCATAGGAAGGGTAACCACACTAGTCGTTAAACATCTTGATCGGTATCAAACGATATGATCGATAATTTCAGAAACTACACTGGGCAGTATGTTTGTCGAATAATTCCACTACGAAAGCAGACGGTAATTAGACCATATGGTCAAAAATAACCACGATAATTTCAGATACTAATTGGTCGCATTTCTCTGTCTGAACGCTGCGCTGGAGCGTTCAGACGAGATGGCCTGACCTGACAACTCTCCCAAAAAAGAATATATACTACATCTGTGAAGTGGCGCTCTAAACGCTTCTCGAAAGGTACATTACCTTTGGAGAAGCTCGGAACACCGGGGGTAAGGTCACGAGAAGTAAGGTAGCGGGAGTATCGACAACACAAATCGACCAGTAAAAGGAGAAAATCGCACTACTGTATTTTGTAACATTTACAACGTTACAGTAGGTAGTTAAATATATTATAGGCAAAACAAAAACATCGGGAAGCTTGTATACCATTTAATAAACCTGAACTGGGATGCAATTTTTTAAATGAGGAGAAAAAATGGGCTATTCTCCTGTGCCTAATTTTGAAAGCCATGGCGAAGCCAGTATGGCTGAAATTGAATCCGCTGTAAGTATTTGTTTGTACCCAATGTCTAATATTACATATGGATATAAAGTTTAAAATTATTTACTAAATTATGGGTATATTTTTCCAGACTGAATATGTGCCCATTCCAACTAAGAAAAGGATGGTTCAAGGGTCCAAGATGGAAAGAAAAAGATTTGTTGCCTCCTGGTGTGAGATGTCAAGATTCCAAGGATTACTGAAAAAACACAAAAACACAAAATGAAAGTGAGTACGCATTTTGCAAAGTATGCGATATGGATATACTAGCTCATAAAAGTGTTCTTGTAATCCACTCAAAATCTGAAAAACATAAACTGAATCACCAACGAATAAATCAAAATACAAAAACCGATGACTGTTATATAAGGTTAAAAATGCACATGATGTGTCCGTTAAAAATGCGGAAATAAAGTTGTTTTTTGCTGGCAACTAATAGGCTACCATTTTTATGCTTGCTAAAAAATATATTTCCAGACTAAAATTTCCGCATTGGCATTTACGGTCATATTTTTTGATTTAATAGAGCCACAACGCTCATCTGCGCCAGCCTTTTTGTTCATTGATACGATCATTGGAGTCGAAAAATAATCCACTAACCAATTTAGTATGGTTCTCGTCAGATACTACAAATGTCATGGTCGGCCAATATATTTTCGTATTATCACATTTAAAAGAAGAATTGCCCCACATCCCATGCATAAGGTGTTCTTACCATATGGCACATCTAGTTGCCTCCAAAGCATATCTTAAGCTTTCTAGACATGTGGAAGGTTTACTGGGAAATATTGGTAGCCATGTTGCCTTACGAAGGCAAAAGT
>MU182450.1:45981-58282 GCA_016904865.1 Pissodes strobi | reverse complement strand
TCAAAGGTACGAAATGCTCCAGATATCTTCAAACGTAATCAGAAAAACCCCTCAAATTTCTTACCTATTGAAGAAATTTATTTGGGCATATCTGCAGCAGAAACTATTTCAGAATTGTAAAGGTCAGGATACATTAAGCAAAAATAAATTGGCATTTTTCATAAAACAATATTGTCATTTTATATAGAAATGGTCTCGAATATTAAGGACAGGTTCAAATTTGAAGATCCTGTTTTTAAATTGAAGTATTGGATCCGAAAATTGCTCAAAAATTTAAAATGAAATTCCTGGCACACATTATCTATAGATTTCCAGTTTTGTGAGTGGCGTAGACATGCTTGACTGAACCTTTTTATTTATTATAAGCATGGTTAAACACCAACATAAATTTTAGGTCAAGCTCATAGATTTTGTTTAAAAAAGGTGGTTTGTTTTTAAGTACATTTTCAAAAAGAAATTATTAAGTTTCGCAAAGTAACAGTGCTGCGAATGTTCTGATGTTGATGGTTAAGGCGTGTAATATAATAAACGTCATCTCCCATGATTCGTATTTGATGAAAAAATATGGTCCCAGGGGGTGGTTACAAAAAGGTAGCCATGGATCTCCTCGGAGTTAATTTTTGTACGACCAAATCGGTTCGGGAGATGCTCAGGAATCGCGGGACTATACATGATGAAAGTTCCGACTGAGTGTTCCAAAAACGTTTTAGAAACGAGCGCACTTCGATAATTCCTTGAACAACTCAGGTAGTATCCCCGCCTGCCACGCGGGAGGCCCGGGTTCGATTCCCGGCCGGAGAGCCAAAAAAGTAGTAGTTATTATAGTTCTTCAATAACGACCGTGCTAGTACTACTGTGTTGTCTAAAAGGTGTCGTGAAGTGCACCAAGTGTGCATGTTTCGATACTTGGACAACGTTGACGGTTTAAGCCATATAACAGGTCACGGTACCCTCACGGGTATATTATTGGCTTTAGCCTTTCGTGGCCTGTGGCACACACATAAAAAATAACTAGAACCACAAAAGTCTATTATTTTTTTAGAGCACTGGCAAGCAAACTTATCAGTTGCCATATTTCAACTATTCAGCGGCAAACCTGCTCTTATCGAAGAAGTTTCCACTAGCAAAAATTCAACTTAAGGGGCTATCCATTTTTTCTAAAGAACCAAGTCAGATCGTCCAGCTTAAGCCGTGATTTATACGTTATGGCTCTTTAATGATGATATTTGTTATTGAATCTGATTTTTATAAAGCTTTTCAGATTTTGATTCCAACCCTGAGTCCTGGGAAAAAACGAGTGATAAATTCAGCAGTTTGATGCAGACGTAGATAATGTGGATGGGCAGTTGGAATCGTGTTTCTTAATTTCCCTGTAAAGCCAATAACAGGGTCTACCTTCGACACAATTTTGAGGTTTGCCATGGCATAGAAAAAACAAAAAGCACTTATTAGTGAGTGCGTTTCACTCATTCCGTAAGCGATCGTAGCGAGTATGATTGAAACGGGTTCTTTGTCGTGACCTCTTACTTTATAGATGTAATAAACGCTTTTCAGACAAGCGTTGACGGTATTTTTTAGTGTGAACTTTCCATAAATATATAGAACCTGGCAGATGGGCTTTCACATACGTAACACGCCCGAATCAAGCTGACGCGTAGAGATGGGCGCATCCTGTTATAACAATAGACAGCTCGAGAAGGACCAGATAATTCTTCCTTTTCTAAACGAAAAACCTATGTCGAAGATTTGATAAATATAGGCCGAACAGGATAGCTCAAGAGTAGCTTTTGAGAAGATGGTAGGGGAAGAACTAGATCCGCGTAGCCCTTGATAAAACCTGCAAAAAAATGTAAAGAAGAAGATTGGTAATGATACTTTCTACCTTTTTGAGTTCTAGTTTGTCTTTCTTTGTTGATGGTTAAGCACCTAAATTAAGTACGTTTGTGATTCACTGGCTTTCCTTTTCAATCAAACCAGATTATATTTTCTATACAAGGAATGAGTGTTACCGAATTTTAAGTTAGTATAGCTAATGAAGATGAATAAGGACAACATCATGATGTTAAATTGAGAATTTATAAATTTAATATCATCAGAATATATCTCAATGTTAAATTTTTTCCAAAACAATCGGTTTCCCTCAAAAGCTCTGGGTCATCGATAGACTAGTGCTTTACTTCAAACAGTTTTTGTATGTCCAGGGTTGTCAGCCCTCAAAAATATTTATATAATATCTAATTTTATTATTAGTAATTAAATACCTCATATTATTTTAAAATTAAGATTTTCATATCTTCGATTTCTGTCCCTCTTCAATGTTTTACTTCGATTTTTATATTTAGTCTTCAGAAATGTCACTAATCTTCCGGCGAATTTCAATGTTCCTGTAAACCCTCAAAGTTGAGTTCAACATGGAGTATTTGGTCCATGAAGTGGATGAAGCTAGTTTTTCACTTAAATTGACAAAATATGCCAGCAAGATGTCGTCATTTATGCCTGTCACCTCTTCTTCGACTCACCAGTTTTTAAATACCTTCAGTTCTTTGTTATATATGGATTTTGATTTGTCTGGAATAATGGCAGCAGTAGCTGCATTAGTTTGTTTCAGAAGTTCATTTACAACTTCCACAATTTCCATTTTATCTAATTTAGTTTTGATTTTAAACAACAGAATTTCATGTCAAAAAATATCTATTTACTGACCTCTGACCGATTTATTCGCATTTCTGCTTTCCTTAAAGTTTAGATATATTCTCATTTGCGCTTTCCCAATACTTGAGAATCATTCTCTAAAACTTGAATTAATATTGATTTGTTAGCATTTCTGCTTACATTTGTTCTCAAGAGACTTGAATCAATATCTGTAAATTTATCTCACTTCTATTTTTTTAATTCTCAAGCATTCGTTCTCAAGAAACTTAAATTAATATTGATTTATTCGCATTTCTGGTTTAATAACACTTGAGATTTATTTTTAGGAAACTAGGTTTAATCAAATTTCAGCCTACCTAATACTTTAGGTTTGTTTTCAAGAAAGTAGAATTAATAATGATTCTTTGTATTTCTCCTTTTTCAATATTTGAATTTTTTTCTCACGAAACTAGAATTAATGTAGATTTGTTTGCATTTTTGCTGTACCTAATTTCTGAAATTTGCTCTTCACAATTAATGTATATTTATTCGCTCTTCCGCTTAAATAACACTTTTGGTCTCAATAATTAATAAAGGGTGTTCTGGATTTCTACTTACCACATATTGAGATTTATTTTCAAGAAACAAAAATTAATATGGATTTATTCTCATTTTTGCATTCATAATATTTGAGATTTGTTCTTAAGAAAGTAAAATGAACATAGATTATTCGCACACTTCTTGATTAATGAGAACAATAATTACATTGGTTGTATTATGCATAGCATAATGCACTTCCTGTCATAAGTATTATGCGTCTATTATTAAATGGTTATACATAAATAACTATTATTCGAATTTCTGCTTTCTTAATGCTTGCGAGTTTTTCTCAAAAAACTACAAAGAATATAGGTTTATTCGCATTTCTGCTTATCTGGTAGTTAAGATTTGTTCTCAAAAATATATTCGCATTTCTGTTTTCCTAATACTTGCCATTTGTTCTCAAGAAACAGGAATAAAATAAATTTATTCACATTTCTGCTTTCCTAATATTTGAGAAATATTCTGTGAAAACTTAAATTAATATTGATTTGTTAGCATTTCTGCTTACATTTGTTCTCAAGAGACTTGAATAAATATCTTCTGATTTTTAATATTTGAGATTCGTTCTCAAGAAACTTAAATTAATATTTATTTATTGGCATTTCGGTTTTATAACACTTGAGAAAATAATTGCAAGGAACTAGTCTGAATATAGGTTTATTCAAATTCCAGCCTACCTAACACTTGGAGTTTATTTTCAAGAAACTGGAATTAATGATAATTATTCGCATTTCTCCTTGTTAAATATTTGAAATTTTTTCACATGAAACTGGAGTTAATGTAGATTTATTTGCATTTCTGCTGTACATAATATCTGCGATTTGTTCTTCAGGATAAATGTATACTTATTCGCTCTTCTGCTTAGATAACACTTTAGATTTAGTCTCGGTAATTATTATAGTGTTACGGATTTCGGCTTACCGCATATTGAGATTAATTATTATCAAGAAACAAAATTTAATATGGAATTATTCTCATTTTTGCATTTCTAATATTTGAGATTTGTTCTTAAGAAAGTAAAATGAATATATATTTTTGGTACGCTTGTTGTTTAATGAGAACAATAATTCCATCGGTTGTATTATGCATAGCATAATGCTCTTCCTGTCATAAGTATTATGCGTCTATTATTAAATGGTTATACGCAAATAACTATTATTCGCATTTCTGCTTTCTTAATGCTTGCGAGTTTTTCTCAAAAAACTACAAAGGTACTTAAGATTGGTTCTAAAATATAAACAGGAATACATGTAAATTTATTCGCATTTCTGCTTTCCTAATACTTGAGAAATGTTCTCTGAAAACTTAAATTAATTTTGATTTGTTAGCGTTTCTGCTTACATTTGTTCTCAAGAGACTTGAATAAATATCTTCTGATTTTTTAATACTTGAGATTCGTTCTCAAGAACTTAAATTAATATTGATTTATTCGCATTTCTGCTTTAATAACAGTTGAGAGATTTATTTCAAGAAACTAGTTCGAATATAAGTTTATTCAAATTCCAGCTTACATAATACTTAGGGTTTGTTCTCCAGAAACTGGAATTAAGTAATGATGAATATTCTCATTTCTCCTTTTTTAATATTTATTTTTTTCTCACGAAACTAGAAATAGTGTCGATTTATTTGCAAATTTTCACTTCTGCTGTACCTAATTTCTGAGATTTGTTCTTCAGATTTGGTCTCAATAATTAATATAGAGTGTTACCGATTTGTGTTTACCGCATATTTGAGATTTATTTTCAAGAAACAATAAATAATTTATATTTATTCTCATTTTTGCATTCCTAATAAGTATTTGAGATTTGTTTTTACGAACCTAAAATGAATATAGATTTCTGGTATTATCGCATAAAATAAAATAAATGGAAAACATTTTTATTTATATAGACATTCTGTCGTATTTCCATCAACTTCAAATTGAACACCAAATTCTAGAGGACATATTACCATAACTAATACAAAGAAGAGACACGTCGAAAAAGCATGCGACCATAAGTTGACATAACTGTTCGCATATCACCATTTAGATCAATTTGAAAAACAAATAAATCGAGAAAGTGTGACATAACCTAATATCAGTTTTGATTTGTGACCTAAAGAATTGTGGCAGTACTTTACAGATCGAGAAAATAAAAAATGAATAATTTCACGGTTAGTTTCAAATTTAGGCTCGGTTTTATAATAGTGGTACTTGCACTGTATTTTTTGCTCTATGTAGATGGTACGGAATTTTCATTGAAGAAGAGAGTGAAGAGGAAAGTTCTCTTTACTAAAAGCAGCAAATTTTTTGTAAGTATTCTTTTAAAATTATTATTTAGCGAAAATATTGCATTTGGTCCTGTTTATTAAAAATGTTTAGCATTCTATTCATCCGCAACGATCAATGAACTTTTATATACTTATCGCACTTTAATATTGAAAAGTTTGATGATGTCGGGAAAAAGGAAAGGGTCAGTTTTTGTAAGTTTGTTTCAAAACTCGGGCGCTTTTTAAAGCCTCCTATATTTCACAATTTGACCTCTTGGCCGAAAATATGATTAGTTGCGTCTGGGCTAATAACAATTTTTTTTGTTTATCTAAGTTAATATCCATTAGTACAGTGCGTTGATAAAAAAATACCAAAAAGTTAGGCCCTCAAATATCGCGATATCCTAAGTATTTATGTATTACAAATTAATTATTATATTTGTAAGGGATGTATTTTCATTAAAAATCCAAAATTGGCCCTTCAAGTTTTAAGAGAGGATAATTACAATGTGATTAATGCAGTTTACCGAGCATAAAAATTTGATAAATTAGGTCCACTTTACAGAGATTGATAAGCATCTGAAAAGATCGATGGCTTTTTCAGTGACATTGCAAATGCCAGATTGTGAGGAAAATATTTTAGGAAAAAATATAGAGGAAGGGTTGAAACGATAAAAATAACGCTTTATATTTGACATATTCATAAAACATTTTAACATATTGCTAACATACTTGTTTGGCTCAATAGAGTTTGACCCATGTAGAAGCTCCACCGCCTTCCCCCTTTTCTATGTTATTTTTTAAAATATCTGGATATATATTTGTTGATCTGAAAGCTCAGCTTAAATACTTTATAGAGGTGTTACCACATTTAATTTAAAAATATTGTTTTTCAAAAAGTTTCCAAAAATTGCATTTTAGATAGTTCCTAAATAGAATATTTAACGTCTGTAATACTCGAATTTTCTACCAGAATGTCAAAAAAATACCATGGTTTTACATATAAAATAGTAGTTTTTTTTTCAAAATGGGTATACATCAAAAGTGTGCTAAAAATGTATCTCTTTCTGTGTTCCATTGTACAAACGGTGATACCTAAATGCGGTTTCATTTCATGGATATTAAAAAATCTACTTATTGAAGATTTAGCTACTCCTGATCTCGTAGAATTCCCTGGATCATTACGGAAGAAACCCAAGACTGCGGCAGAATTATCTTCATTGGTTACTGGCTTTTTCTTTATAGTGGTTTTTTTTATGTGTGTGCCACAGGCCACGAAAAGCTAAGTCCCATAATATAGTGAGGGTATCGTGACCGTTTGCGGAATGAATCGTACTACAGAGAATTTGTCAAAATACCTCTTACTATTTTCCTATGTACTGGGTCTTTCTTGGGAAACCTATAGTTAAATAACCCACACGTTCTTGAATATTTCTGCCACATTCTCTATAAATTAATAAAATTATGGCACATGCCTGATGATAAAATTTTACGATTTTGACATAAAATTAGTATATTATACAACAAGCGTTCAAAAGTAGGGTAGTTCGGGGCAAAATAAGCCCCCTATGGTTTGAGGTGATGTAATTGTACTAATGCAACATAATTGCAAATTTGATGGAGGTTAAAACAGTCTTTTATCTTGCTTATATTCACATTTAGGTCATTTATACATAATTCTATTTTTGATTAATTGTAAACTTGTATATAATTGCTAAGTGCTTATGGGGAAAGATGATTCACGTTTTTTTTTGGCAGTTGCACACACACTAAAGGGAGATCCTATGACGCTCGACGAGCGGTGTGTCTGCAAAGATGTTTATTGACATGGTTCTTGAATAGTTGTAGGTTGTAATTCAGGGGAAACAGATGTCCTGGGAGTGAGTTCCACAGTGATATAGCAGATAAAGCAGTTCTAGTAAAGCGATGTTCTAGGAGTCTCCAGTTGTATAACGAACTGGTGCGCGCTTGCCGTCTATCGTGACTGTCTGACAGGCGTTGTCAGGGTCGGACCAAATCCTGGGAACATCTGACGTGAAAGTATCTGTAAAACAGTGACATCTCGGCCACATGTCTGCGGTGTTCCAGACTATTCAGATTTCGGGTCAACTCCGGGTCGCCGATAAGACGTGCAGCTCTCTTCTGATTGGAATCCAGAAGCTTTAGGATGTGCTTTGGTGCGGCATCCCAGATGTGTGAGCAATATTCTAAGCACGGTCTTAATTGCGCTTTGTAGAGCAAGAACAACTGCTCCAGGTCTTGATTAATTTCTGTAATCTGCTCCTGTCTGCGATGATAAGTATCAGTCGCTGCTAAATTGGGAGACAAGGGTACTGTCATCTGTAAAACTGTAAACAGGATTATTCGGTTCTATCAGCAGATGATTAATATAGATCAGGAATAGAGTTGGCCAAAGTATTGCGCTCTGAGGCATGCCCACGTATAGTTAAAGCCTGTTTATTTTGTTTATTTAGGCAATTACAGTAACAAAATATTTGCATAATACTAATTTATTTCAAAAATGAATATAAATACATACGGTAGGGTACAACGAGTTAACTAGTAGAGGAACCGAACACTTAACCCATGGCATCAAATGAAATCATCTTCAACTTCTTCCATCCATGAACATGCTTCATGTGCCCATTGAAGACATAAACTGCATTTAATCCACCCCTCCTCGCTTAGAGAGTTGTGCGAATCATTTTCCTCATTTTCTAACTCAGAACTTAAAGTCGATTCGGCCATGTTCTCAGAATTATTTTTAATTGTCTTCCCTTTTAAATCCGCCGTATCTTTCTTATTGTCCTCCTCCTTGCTCACCGATTTATTTTTCACCTTTTTCTCAGGTTTTTTCATCCATTAGTGAATTTTTTAGGGGCGACTGATAATTCCTTTCTTTCTGTTCGTATTTCTCCTTAAAATTTTCGCCTTTGCTAAAGGTCGAATATATCAGTTGCTTTTATTAAATATAAATAATTGTCTAGTGATATGTTCTCCCTAGTGTCAAAAAGCGAAATTTGACCGCTAACTGAATTCGAGTCTTTGCTAGTCCCAGGGATAGGTTTTTGTTATGCTCAGGACTAGTTGCATTTAGTTTTTGATCGTTTTCTTCTGAATTTCGTGTTGTAATAGGCAGATCGGGAGGAGCTTCTTTGAAAACATCAATGGGTGGAAAGTTGATATCTGAGAAGATATGCCTGTCAAATCAGACGATACCCGCTTTCTTAAACGGATTTAGGGCATTCTCAGGCGCGCAATATCATTCACAAAAATTTCTAAAGCTCGATCGAGATATTGACTAAGAGGGTTTATAACTCCCATATCCAAGGGCTGAAGTTTGTGGGGGGTATCAGGAGGCAAGCACAAGAGGACGGCATTATTTCTTTGGGCTTTTTCAATTACTGTCAAATTTTTATTATGACTCCCATGATCATCTAAAATAAGTACAGCTGGGTCTTCGTTGGTAGGTTCAGCGTGATTTAAAGCGTGGTTAAATCAAATAGAAAAAACATCTGTTTCGAGCGAAAGGCACATTTCAAATGCAACAGAATTCAGAAATATCCCCGCTGATTCCCAGTAGTTACGCCACTGATATTGATTTAAATTCTACTGTTTCAGTTTCGGCTTAATGGCAAGGACAATATCCTTAACTATACTACAATGTTAGCACATGGATGGGGGTTCCGAATAAACTACGAATTGCCACATACCTTAAGCCAGAGGCTGCATTTTTTTAAAAGGGACGTGCATAATGATGTAGAAAATATAAAAGATCCGTAAGTATAATTTTATTAATTTTTCTAAACCTAAGATATTATTATGCTTTAGGTCAAAACTTATATTAGTTTTTTTCATATTATTTTCTCCAGGTTCGCTATACATATGAATTTTGCTTTGTTGGTTACGGATGGATTTTATTGAAATAATTACTTTTTAGATTTGTGTCCAATATGGTCAATTGCATTCTAAAACGAGTATGTGTAGTTTTATCTCAACCATTTATAACACAAAACTGTGGAATATTCTGTGGAATTGGCCAAATTATTGCAAGGTAGGATGATATTATTGATATTTCCTAGATTAGAGTTTTAGGTTGATTATTTGATTATCTGGTACTTTCTCAGAACAAAAAGCTATAGCTCAGACAAAAGTATACATGTTGTTAGTGTGGAGGTAATTTTATATACCATCATAATTTCATTTTTCATGTCTTCCGATTATAGATTTGACCAATCGATGGATATGGAAAAATAACCATTTTGGTCCGCTATCAGTAGTATTTACAAAGAATTTTGTAAAGTTTCCACATTTATTTACACTTTTTATTAAGGAATTCTACAATAGCGTTAAACGTCCTTAATACAGTGTAATTGGAAAATATCGAAATAGTAAAAGCAGAAAGCATATTAAGCATAAGGGAGAGGTGTTCGAAATGGCACAGTGGGATAAAATGACACAGTGATGGTTTAGAGACCAAACGAAAATATGGCAACAGCCAAAAAATTAATATGAGGGAAGCAGGTGATGTAATGTATTGACGTTTGGTAGCTGAACAAGGAGCACGTCATACTTGGTCAATTTTTCGCCTCCAAAAGTTTTATGCTTTTATTTTGATAACCATCAAATAAATCAAACTGATAAGTTGAAAATATCAACATTAGTTTGCATACTGTTTCCTTTATAATTATTGTGCATTCCAGTACTTGGAATAAAATCACGATTTTTGTCAATAATATTGTAAAATGGTTTGACTTATGAGATTTTCGGCAAACCAGCCTGATTCTTGACCACAACTTAAAGTTTTTTTTTAAATAAGCATTCTACTCTTTGAAACCTAGGGAACACTATGGGATATCAGTATAATTTTTCCCTAGGGAGAAAAATATTTTCAAAAGGGAATTTTCAAGTAATGACCTGCACGGGCCGAGCTAATGCACTGAGTGGATTTTAGCGTATACCAGATTGGTAACGACTAGTTATTTGTCTATCACTCTATCCCCTATATTTTTCAATCCTCCGTTCTGAAAAAAGATGGCGGTTACCATAATAATAAGTTTAAATTTTCTTTAGCCGGTCAACGACAAAATTCGCCTATTATTAAAATGAACAAAATATATTAGTATAAAAACAAAGCAAAATAAAGCAGGTCAGGTTCTAATTTACTTTTTTATTTTGAATTTCTATTCGTATTTGTTTTTTGTTCGATCACTTAATTACTATAAGGCTATAAGGGAATTAAGGAACATATAGGTAAATTAGGTAAATAAAAAATCCAATAAATGGGATTTAAATTCAAAATAATAATATTATATATTACCATTTACTGAAGCAAATAGAGCAATCGGGCTTCGTTCGTAGAGCCCGGACCGATTTAAGCTCGAATCCGGCTTAAGTCTAGGCCCGACTGGGCTAGCCCGGCCCATGTAGGTCTTTATTTGCAAGTCACCCCACTATGTCGCGAACGGGTAATTTGAAAATGGCTGAATTTTAACAATAAAAATAAAGCCTTTTTGTAATAATGCCGTAAAATGGGGTCACTTGATGAGACTTTCGACAAACTTGCTTGATTCTTGTCTACAACTTAAAATATAAAAAATAAGTATTCAACTCTTCGAAACCTAGAGAACACTATGGGATATCAATATACAGTGGCGTAGCTACCGGGTGGGCATGGGGGGGCAAGGCCCCACGGCGCCAAGAGAAATTAGGCGCCGCTCTGAATTTATAAATATGCTAATGCTAATAATGATCATGAACTTAACTGAGTTTTTAAATTAATTAAATTATAATATAATCAAAGATCAAAATATGTATTAAACTTTTTATACAACTCATACATTTTGTGTCACGGTATTTATTATTTATTCTACGTAGAATGAAAAAGATATATCCCGGCATGGCGGTATGTGGTACATACAAATTTGTAAAAAAACGGCATGCGACTTCAAAGACAAAAACTCCAATAATCTCGGTCGTAAAAAGTATGTGTTTTTCAGAGTTGCGTATTTAAGAAGTACCATTAGCCAGATAAGGCTAAATAGCCTAGCATAAGCATAGAAAATGAATTTGCCCAAAAAAATAATTTTGATCAAATAATCGATCAATTTGCATCGATTAAAAACCGAAGAGCGACTCTCTAATGTTTAATTAAGTTTACATATTTTTAGTTTACGCTTATATTTAAATATGTATGTTCCTGCTGGTTGGTTACCGTTTATACAGGGTGTCTTAAATAGCGTGTGCCACTATTGCCATCTCTGAAACGGTAAGTCCTACGAGGTCGATTAAATTAGAGAAAAGTTGCCTTTTTTGATTCGCAATCAGGATCCGTTTACAGTGTTGTCAAATTCCTGTTAGTTTCTAAGATACAAGGTGATTTATGAAAAATGTCTAAAAATACATATATTATTACAAAAGCTGTTAATTTTCGAGACAGAGTTTAAATTTAAAAGTTTTATATTTTGCTCCGCTCTACAACATGGTGTCTTCATATTTCACCTCCGACGTTTCGTGTTCGGGCCACCACCATCAACTTACTTTTCTTAAATACGGACCTGTATTTTTTATTTCAAATTTTAAGAGCTTCTGATGTCCCAAAACTAATGACGTATCTCACTTATTCGAAAAATTCACATTATAGGCACTTTCCATAAGAACATAATGTGTTAGAGAGTGACAGAAAAAAGAGAATTTTGGTAGGAAGTAAATAAAAAGTGAAAAAAGTATTTTTTCGAATAAGTGCGATACGTCATTGGTTTTGGAACATTAGAGGCTCTTAAAATCTGAAATAAAAAATCCAGGTCCGCATTTAAGA
>MU182450.1:0-18129 GCA_016904865.1 Pissodes strobi | reverse complement strand
CTCTCTCGCTCTCTCTCCCCTCTTTCTGTCTTGCTCTGTAATCTAAGTTAATAATGTGTTAAATTCTGTAACTGGGGACCATCTTTTTTTAGAGCTCCAGGTTTTCTTAAACTGATTTACTTTTTTAAGTTAGTTCTTATGTTACTTATAAGTTGGTAATTTTTTATTTTAAAATTTTTGACGGCTTCAACAGGGCCTTCCGTTGTGAAGGAGGCTGCATGTGGCCCATTGCTCCTGTTAATTTGGATGGATGTATACATATATATTTCTTTTTGTTGTAATTAATTTGTACACTGGAGTAATAAACCTGTTTATTATTATTATTATTATTATTATAGAGAACAGAGCTGTCACTGCTATTGGTACCTAAAAAAGAACAGAGCTGACAGAACTACAAATCGGCACGAAACTGGCCGGGATAAAGTCAACTGAATATGATTTAGTCAGTTTTGTACCAGACTGACCACGTTGGTTTACAAATCACTGGTCGAGTCTTTAATTAGATACGGGTTGACAATATGGGGTGGTACATACAAAATTAAACTGCAACCTCTAAGGACCGTACAAAATGATGTTTTAAAAGTAATATTTAATCAGAATAGATTATATCCAACTAGATTATTATATGGTTCGGACATCTGCAACATAGATTTTTTACATATTGATTCTGTTTGTTCATACATGCACAAAAATGAGAAACTGAAAAAAATCGTCACCAGCGCAGACAACCGTCTAATTATTCGAAATAACAAAAAATATATCAGCCTAAAATTCACGGATTATCTCGGCCCCAAATTTTATAATAAATTTCCAAGTAGTATAAAGACCATTGCTTCATTCAAAACATTCAACAATAATAGCAAGATTTTATCTTATGAAATACTGAGGTTTTTTTAAGGATCGGAGTTGAAACATATTATGACTAGGTAAATAATCCCTTGCTTGTTTTGCCTGTTTATCTTAACTTGCCAGTTTTTCTTTATCTTTTTTTTGGTTCTTCTCTCTTTTCCTTTGTCTTTTTTTCACATTTTTATTTGTATTTTCAAATTTTCTTGCACCTTTGTTCCTTCATCTTGTAACCAAGAACCGGTCCATAACTGGAAATATTATTGATGTTATTATATTCTAGGTTTCCATTGACTAGTCATAAGTAATAAAAAATGAAAATGCTGTATTTTTGTAAAAATTGTAATTTGTAAGTGTTGATTGAATAAAATCAATAAAAAAAAAATCTACAAAATAGGTCTCAAAAAATATTTCGAAGAAACTGTTTCTGAAAAAATGCTATAGTTCGATAAATCTTGCATTCAGTATACTCATTTGAGAGTAATTAGGTATAACGAATTTCCTTGTTAGAACTATGTTCAGGATTCCTATGTATTTTCTACATGCAATTATGAAATTATTATAATACTCTTTTGCCCACTCGCATTTTCGGTGCAGATCGGTTTCGGCACTATTTTAGGTTTAAGAAAACCGAGAGATAACCAATCTTTCTTATTTTTTTTTCTGAATTATATAAAAGAAATCGAAGGTAATCATGGGTCTTATGATAGCAGTATAGATCCACATTGCAAAAGACAGCAAACAATACATATTTGTTTTCATTTAAAGCTGTGTTGTTCACAGCATAAAACGATTTCATTAAACATATACACAGGTTATGCCATCAAATGTGAAGTATACATGAGAATAAAATGAATACTTGTACTAATTATGTTAATAACAATAATATAAATTTTACTAACCTGTAATACACGATAAAAGAAAAACCATTCACAAAATAAACTGTTCACTGCGACGGTTTCAGACTATCTATCCCCGCTCTCGAACGATACGTTTTATGATCTCCTCGAAAAAACCTCGCAAAACCCGACTTCAATTTATGACTTGTTTGTCTCGTTTTCCTCCTTTACATCTAATTTATATAGGGTGTCTCAAAACAGAATGTATAAGGTCTAATGAAATAATATTTTAAATAGGCGGGTCACCTCATCGCTTTCCGAAACTATTTTGAGTTTTTGAAGAAAACTGAGGCATAAACAACCTTTCCTACTTTTCTTTCAAATTACAAAAAAAAATTGAAAAATTCGTTCTTTTGAAACAATTCATGTACAAAAAGTCTCAAAAAATATTTCAAAAACTGTTTTTGAATAATACCATAGTACGATAAATCTTGCATTTAATATACTCATTTGAGAGCAACCAAGACCAGCGAATTTCATTGTTAGCACTATGTTTAGGATTTCCTATATATTTTCTACATGAAATTATTATTATAACTTTTTGCCCACTCACATTTTCGTTGCAGATCGGTTTCCGAAACTTTTTTTTAGTTTTAAGAAAACTAAGACATAACCAACCTTTCCTACGTTTCTTTCAAATTACAAAAAAAAACAGAAAAATTCGTAAAAATCATGTACAAAAAAACTTTAAAAAATATTTCAAAAACTGTTTTTGAAAAATACCATAGTACAATTTTGAATTCAGTATACTCATTTGAGAGCAATTAAGTACAGCGAATTTCATTGTTAGCATTATGTTTAGGATTTCCTATATATTTTCTATATGAAATTATTATTATACTCTTTTGCCCACTCGCATTTTCGTTGCAAAACGGTTTCCGAAACTATTAGTTTTTGAAGAAAACTGAGACATAAACAACCTTTCCTACTTTTCTTTCAAATTACAAAAAAAAATAGAAAAATTCGTTCTTTTGAAACAATTCATGTACAAAAAGTCTCAAAAAATATTTCAAATCTGTTTTTGAAAAATACCATAGGTAGTACGATAAATCTTACATTCAGTATACTCATTTGAGACCAATTAAGTACAGCAAATTTCATTGTTAGCGCTATGTTTCGGATTTCCTATATATTTTCTATATGAAATTATGAATTTATTATTATACTCTTTTACCCACTCGCATTTTCGTTACAGATCGCTTTTTGGAACTATTTTCAGTTGAAGAAAACTGAGATATAACCAACCTTTTCTATTTCGTTTTAATTAAAAAAAATCGAAAACATTTACTTAAAAAAAAATCAAATTCATGTATTCTGTACATTCACTCAAAAAAATATTTCGAAAAAACTGTTTCTGAAAAAATACCACAGTACGATAGATCTTGCATTCAGTCTACGCATTTGAGAACTAGCTAGGTACAGCGAATTTCATTGCGCAACACGTTTTTCCTATTAAAGTTAGCAAGTAGGGATTTTATTTAAAAAAAAAAAAACAAACCTAGCACCGGATAGTCGTGTTAGTGGGGTCGTAGAGCGCCACCAGTTCTTCCCAACTAACCTGGAAAAGCTCCGCTGGTGTTGTACGGGGTTGCTAGACACGCTTATCAAACAGGGAAACTCAATCTTTAACTTAATAAAGAAAACACAATCTATAATTTAAGGAACAATCTATTTGCTACTAAGTCTTTTTTTTAAACACAGCAACAATACTACAGTAAAACTTTTGGCTATTTAAACGCAAAGGAATGTCAAATGATTATTAAAGTAACTAATAATAGTGATACAATATGGTGATTGTACGGAGACCAATTCTGTTGTTAACACTCGGTACTGTATGCCTTATACCTAAACGCTCTAAACACTACAATCCGAAGTGATCACTTTGGTTTTACCTAAGCTTATTACGTACATGTATGCGTGCGCTAGTAGCTGCACCAATTATAAATGTAGCAATAATATAGTAGGTAGTGATAAATGGCCACAATAATTAAATCAATTGATCCGATAAATGAATAAAAAGAATAAAATTATTGAAAACTATCTTAAAGCTCGGATGTCAATGCTTGATTTATATTGAGAAAAGGAAAATTAAGAGCTATTATATCAATCGGTCAGAAAAAAAAATTAATAATGAAACTTGGCTCTTTTGCTGCTTGCTGCTGCTTCTGTACGATACCCCGTTAGATCCGATTCGTCGCACTCAGTAGTGGAGGTAAAAAGTACCTCTTGTAAAGGCGCCGTGGACTTGTAGGTACTGCTATGGGACTGTCCCCGAGGGTAGAACTAGCAGGATAAAATTGGCTGTGGTGTAGCCCGGAGATAGGTTTGGCCCAGAGATAGGATTGGCCCGCAGATAGGACCCTGTAATAACCCAATACGCATTAGACAAAGCCCCCTTACTTCAATGAAAAAAACTATAGCCCCGCCTTGTATAAATATATTTTCTTTATAAAACAAATCCCGCCCAAAAATTATCAATGGACCATCAGCGAATAAAAGAAATACAGAAGGCACAAACAACTTGAATATAAAAAAAGAGATAAGCATGAATCACCCCTAAAACAAAATATAAACTTCCCCATAAGATCAGAACTAAAGTCATTAAAATAAAAATTCAGATATGATAAAATGGAATAGATAAGATCACATAGAATGCAAAGCAAATGGTGGGCAATGTTAAATCCCGATAAATCGGTTGTGTCAAAACACAAACAACCATCACAATAACCCCAAAGAAGGGTAGTATAAAATTACAATACTAAATGTTGAGTCACTATGACTGCACTAAAGCAAGCACATTCCTACTACCCAGTGCCGCCAACAGTACCAACCGAATATTGCGAACATTGCAGCAGGCCGCGTGGAAAGATAAATATAAATATCTGAAACCAGCCAGAGGTCCCAAGAAGTTTTATCAGAAGTTCTCAAAAGTTATGAAATATTTAAACCGAAAATAAAATATGAATCTGACGGATCTAATGAAACTTTACAGTAGGCTTTATTAACCCAACTCTTAAAAATATAGAACGGTACTGGCCGTTCTACGGTAAGCAAAGTTTTACTAATAACATAATATCCTATTTTAGTGACTTGATCAAACCCAAGCGATCTGTGGTTCGCTTATCAACTAAAATAAATATAGTCACAAAGTGTTATAAAGCTAATACAAATATATCGTTAACCTATAATTAGAATAAAATTAATTTACATTAATAAATGCCGCAACCTTCAGCTTATTGACAGCAAATCGAATCAATAAATTTAGAATTAATTAACCGAAGATTATTGACCTCTTTTCAATAATTCTTACCGCAAAATGCAACATTTTTTTTTTGCTAAATGCAGCATATAAAAGGAAGTTTAAAAATATTTTACACTGGCCAAATCGGAATGTTACACTATGTTGAGGAATTCCTATGTATTTTTTACATGAAATTATGAAATTATTATTACACTCTTTTGCCCACTCGCATTGTCGTTACAGATCGGTTTTTGGAACTATTTTGAGACATAACCAACCTTTCCCTTTTTTCTTAAATTACAATCGAAAAAATCGTCCTTTTGAAAAAATTCTTGTAGAAAATAGATCTCAAAAATATATTTAAAAAAAACTTTTTTGCATTCAGTCTACTCATTATGAAATTATTATTATACTCTTTTACTCCCTTTCCAATTTTTTTTAAATTATAAAATACCTAGCTCACAAAAAATATTTCGCCCATACGCCCAATTAAAATTTCAACGGACGAGTTTTAAGGAATATAACTTTTTTGAATATCCCATAGTTATTTGGCTAATCGATAACGAAAATAGATTCCTTATCCCACGGGAAAATGCATCATTTGGTAAAGCGCTCCACTATTTTATGTAAAATGACTCTCGCTCCTAAGATGCTTCTTTAAAAAGGCATCTATTTTTATTACCCGAACTGACGTCGACTTTAACTTACAGCGGCATGTACAAAAATAAATTCTAAGAGAAAATCGATGCTCATTTCCTAAACGGCAATTTGGTTATCCCACGTCGGCCGATACCGGGAAATTAGAAGATTAGTCGCTTTAAAGCTTTAATTTTCTAATTTAAGTGAAAAGGTTCTTGCCTATATATATAGATACAGTATTGAGTAATGTTGTTTCTCCAAACTAGTTTGAGTTAAAGCTAAATTTAAACAGGAAAAAATGACGGAATAGGATCTATGAAAAATGATGAAATAAATATATCATAAAGCGCCTAAAAATAATATATTTTAATCTGGATTAAACAGTATTAATATTAATATACAGGCTGGTTCTCGGTGAAATGAACAGTACACATATCTGGACAACAGGCTAACATAACGTCTTCAACATTTGGTTGCTGATGAACGAATGCGCTCTAAAATCTGCCCCATTACATTTGATAGCAGAAATCAACGGTTAGGGCCATAAAGTAAATTTTAGTTCGTGTTCGGCAAAAAGTAAGTAACATCAGATTATATAATGGTTTCAACTTAAATTTTTTTCCAAGTTCCTATTCAGTGAGTTAACAAGAGTCCATATTCCTTTTTTTTTATGGCAGTGGCACACACACTAAAGGGAGATCCTATGGCGCTCGACGAGCGGTGTGTGTGCGAAGATGTTGATTGACACGGTTCTTGAATATTTGTAGGTTGTAATTAGTGGGAAACAGATGTCCTGGAAGTGAGTTCCACAGTGATGCAGTGCGCCAGACAAAGGAGTTCTGGTAAAGCGATGTTCTAGGTGTTTCTAGTTGTACGACGAACTGGTGCGCTCCTGCCGTCCGTCGGGACTGTCTGACAGGAGTTGCCAGGGGCGGGATTATGCGGGCCAAATCCTGGGAACATCTGCCGTGAAAGTATCTGTAAAACAGAGACATCTCGGCCACATGTCTGCGATGCTCCAGACTATCCAGATTCCGGGTCAACCCCGGATCGCCGACGAGACGCACAGCCCTATTCTGAATGGAATCCAGCAGCTTTAGGGTATGCTTTGGTGCGGCACCCCAGATATTTGAGCAATATTCTAAGCACGGTCTTATTTGCGCTTTGTATAGCAAGAGCAACTGCTGCGGTGTAAAGAGTTTTTTCATGCGAAATAGCGCACCAAGCTTCTGGGAGGCTGATTTTGCGATGTTAGCAACATGGTCATGCCATGACATATTGCTGTTGACCGAGACACCCAGCAGCCCGATTGACGAGGATGAAGGAATGGTCGATCCTGCCATAATGATGTCAGGTCCCGCTCTATTGGCCCTCTTAGTAAACGTTGCTGCTTGGGTCTTTGCTGCATTGAACTGGACCAGATTTCGGTCGCCCCAAGTTTGAACTTTCTCCAGGTCTTGATTAATTGCTGTAATCTGCTCCTGTCTGCGGTGATGAGTCTCAGTCACTGGTAAGGGTTTTTCTGATCTAAAGTGGGAGACAAGGGGGTACTGTCATCTGCAAAACTGTAAACAGGATTATTCGTTTCGATCAGCAGGTCAGTGATATGGATGAGGAACAGAGTTGGTGAAAGTATTGCGCCCTGAGGCACGCCCGCGTTGATGGTGAATGTGTCCGAGATGTGTCCATCGACTGCAACGTGTAGGGATCGGTTCTTAAGGAAGCTGGCCAGCCAGCTGCAGACAGAGGCGGGTAGTCCCAAGGACGGCAGTTTGTTGCGAGAAAAACTCTCATACTGAACGTTCATGATATTCTCGTATATCAGCAGCATTCCAATATGGTAGGAGATGGAGAAGCGACTATATTCTTACAAGAGAGAAGATGTAAGAATCTCAGTGGACCTAAGACACTAGTAGGGATGAAACCATCGGAAATTGACGACGATGTTAAAAATGGTATAAGAAGAAAAGTGAATATTTACTTTGCCAAGGAAATACCAAGGCTTGACAAAATTTTGCAAGTCACTAAGGATAACGAAAACTTGCTACAGCTATCAAGAAATAGCCAATGGCAAATTTTTCATGACAACAACTTTCGCTGGGAAAAGCAGAATAGAAACCCTCTTCCTATAAGCAGACATTTGCTGGACACGAGAATACTAGGTACTTGAAGTCAATCCAAAAATATATCGGAACGGATGAAAAAATACTTCTTATTTGGATAAAACTTGACTGGACGAAGCGCGCAGTATATCAAAAGTCTGGCAAGATAAAAACATCCTCAGATCTTGACAAGCCGTCATGAAGAATGGTCGACGGGATTAAGACCGCTGTCTGGAAAAGGGGCTAGGTTATTATAACTGATACTGAGAATGGATTTTTGGATGCATGTTTATAACCAATTCAACTAAAGATTTCCATAAAGAAATGACCGCTGACGTTTTCGAAGAATATTTCCGGCAGTTCAGTAGTATGACTAATGCCAGCTATCATTCAAGGTCAGTAGAGAAGCTTCCCGCAACTTCATAGAAGAACTCCAGAGACTCTGCGAAGAAGCCCCTTCATATGTAAGCGGAGAAACTGTTCCTGAGTTTGGCAAAGAAGATGATGTACCCGAGGAAAATCCTCCCTCAACTGAGACAGAACAATCCGCTAGCTTAGAGAACGATTCTCATAGATACAGTTTACTCGATGATTCTTCAGGTGAATCTGATATCCCGTTCTTAGTCCGATTGGACTTTCCTTAGGAAAAGACAAAGTAACAAAATGGCAGAAGCGTGATACAAGCAAAGCCGTGAGATCTAAACTCCAGAATATTATAAATTTCACCCCAGCGTAATTAATGTCCTGCATCGGAGGCCTGGCAGCTTTTCTTCCTCAAAATGCGATAGATGGAATTGTTCAGCGTAAGCGGAAGAGGTTGGGTTATGATGGCAACTTGTTGAAAAAAGAACTTTTCATAAATCAAAGATTAAGTATTGATAGATATTACTGTATTTCGGTTATCACCTTATCATTGTGAGCTGAGCCCAATAGAGCTTAGGTATATGGGCACCAGTAAAATATTATGTTGCTAGGAACAACAAAACCCTTAAGATCCGAGAAGTACAACTCTTGGTGGATTCATTGACGAATATAAGTCCGGAAAACTGGCAAAACGCCATAAAACATATTATATCAAAAATGTGGGACTTTCACGACGTAATTGACGAAACTATGGAAACCGAGCCTTTAATTATTACCTTATAGGATAAGACCACTCTTCAGATTTTTCTGAGGATGATTCTAGACTTAATTATTAGGATTCTTAAACTTTGATCTATCCCCATGCAATGATTTCTTTATTATTGTAACGTAAAAACAGAACAATAATAATACGCACATAATACCTCATTATGTATTTAGACAAATTAAAACCCAGCTCTCCGACAATGGTTCCACGATTCACTGCTTATCATGCTCAAAAACCATTTGAACATGTTTCAAATCTAGCGATTTAATTCGTATTATAATAATATTCCACGCCACTGTGTATCGCATTCCAATGCTCTTTAAAAAAAACGTGGCGACACTTTTAGCGCCATCTCTTGTCACAACGTTTATTCATCGTCAGTTTAACTAGAAGCAGAACTGCTTCGAACAATAAAATCAATGTATTTCAGCTATAAACAGAAACGCATCCGACATATCACAGTGCGACTACCGAAAATAGCCAACTAACCCAACCTAAAATTCCTATCTATAATTTTAGGAGTCCCTAAAATTCCGATCTATAATAATCGAATTTTATAAAAACTAGTCAGCAGATTTCGACCAGGTTTGTGTTAAAATTCATTATTTTATTTAGACAACCGGTGATGTTAAGTTTTTGTACAAATCCTCTATATTTACGTTATTTGCCATTTACGGAAGTGATATGTCAGTAGTGAGGGTAAGTTCACGCGCCAAAAATGAAAGAACGCAACCTCACCTCCTTGAAAGGACTTGTTCTCCGACTCTCTCCCAAGTAAGTCGCGACACCGTGGCACTCGGCCATGGAAGACTTGTTCCCCGACTCTCTCCTAAGTAAGTCGCGATAGTCCGCGCTTTACGTGACACTCAACGATGTAAGTTGTTCCCTGATTCTCTTACATAAGACGCTACAGTAAAGCGTTCCCTGTGGCACTCGGCCATGTAAGTAAACTCACTCGTTTACAGTCAGTTTCTCTAAAAAGCCGAAAGGTAAATGACATTTTTGGCACTCGGCCAATATTCTCTCTGCTTTATTATTATTATATAAAGTTTCCCATAAGCGCTATTTCCGTTTACCGGAGAGGCTATACACTCCGAGAAATGGAAGTAGCACTTATGGGAAACTTTATATTATAATAAAGCGGAGAATATTGACCGAGTGCCAAAAACGCCGTTTACCTTTCGGCTTTTGAGAGACTGACTGTAAACGAGCTATGCGATCCAACATAGCGTGTTTTATAATCCATTTTGTTGCGTGTGTTTAAACCGCATTTCTACAAAAGCATCCCTGTCATGCCTTTTTCTTAAATTGAAGTTTTCTCTTACACACTCATACAGTGTGATGTTTTCCAGTGCAATTTACTCTACAAAGTAAAATAAACTCTCGACGCCATTGCGCTACAAACTGAGGATATTTGTGCATATTACTGCATATTCTCAATTCACTCCAACTTGAGTCATTCTTATCTGCAAGAAGTTGAAGTACATTGTATATAGAAGCTAAGAAGAGACTTAGTAAGTGTTTTTAAGTACTTTTTTTTGTGTTTGAAGATAAACTGCTCAACGGTTGAACGTTGCTCGTCAATTGGTGAATATATTGTACATAGTAGCTTATTGTGGACTTTAAGGTAATATTTATCATTTTATTATTACTTGTATATTACTGTATTTCATCTAAGCGTCATCTCAGTTAATCATGCTCACACTGAGTGGTTCCGTAGGAACTTTAACAAACATTTATCTGTGTTAACTGCAAGGTGGTTGTATTTATAACCGTATACTTGGTTAGGAATATAATTGTTTATGCAATTCTTTAGTCTTTATAAGTATTGTTATTCTTATAAAATATTCATAAGATGCTAAACGTTTTTGTTTTATTGTCAAATTTACTTCAAAACTAGCTCCTATGGTAATTTATACTGCCCATGTGCAGTCTCTGTTTGTTTAGAAAATCGGCCAATATCGAATCTACTACATATCCTTCATTTTCATTTTATGGCAGTATTGTATTGTTCATTCACCGATTACAGGGTAGCCTGAGCTACGATTTCCAATCTATGCAATTGCAAAATATATTAATAAAGGGAATTAAAGAGGTAAAAGTCGTTGACACATCTGATCATATGTTTTGAATCTTTTATGAGGACACCCAGCTATTAACTTCTATGAAATAAACTTTAGCCACCGAACATTAAAAATAGATTAGAAGGTTCACTCTAAGCTCCGCCCCCAGCATTCCTCTCCTTGCCCCGTCCCGGAACAAATGCTGGTTAACCGTTCAGGCCTCGTGCCACGTTTCACCCCGTCTGGTGTCTCGCCTTTGTAAGCGCTACATCAAAAGTGCCGACTGGGAGTGGGCCTTCTAGTCTCTTGTTAATGTTCGGTGCTTTAGCTACCTAAATTAAGTTCAGCAATCAATACAGTGATACCGTTTTCATCTGAAAGTAGTAGCAACTCCGAAATTTTATATGGAGGATGGTAAGGGTGCCTCCAGTTTTGGAACTCCCATTTATATTTTCTCTTCCTTACTAGTTAAGTTCCGTATGAGTTTTCAAAATATCAGCTAATTTGGAAGCTTTCTTTGATTTAAAAAAAAATCTTATTTAAAACAATGATAATCTGAATTTTCGGCGATACTTGGATACAACTCGAAAACTTTTTATTTGTTGGAATATTATATATAATTATATAGTTATATTATACAGGGTGGCGTAAAAATAGGCTTTAATTAGTAACTTAAAAACGTCACAAAACTCGATTTTTTTAAACTAACTACCAACTGATCTTTATTAAATTGAACTCTTTTCCACTTCCAATAAGCATGCACACAATGATATTTTTAATTATTGCAGTTTACTTCTTCTATTGTTAGCTGCAATAAATATGAATATACAGATTTTATTAATTCATTTCTTATACGGTGGGATAGAATTATCAGCACATGAAAAAAGTAAATTCGGAAGAAAAACCCAAAATAAATCAAATATATAAACAATAGATAAATAAAACTAAACAGAATAATGTAGAAAATGCTCAAAACGTTGATTACTTACTTTCAAACATTTCAGGATAAGAATATTAACACCATCTCTTATAACATTTTACTTCCCCAGGATTTAGCAGAAGGATGAAAAGCATTTGAGTTTTAGCTAATTGTTTCAGCTTCTAATTATATAACAATAAGGCTTGAGTTAGGCTGGTAGCCGCTGGTATAGGAGGCCGTATAGGAGACCATTAAGAAATATTAATCACAAGTGAAAACGTGGTTCAGAGTATCTATATATCCAGTTAAAATTACATAGATGTCACTATTTTCTAATACAAGCCGCAACATCACACTCTATTGCGCGTTGAAAATTATCAATTAAGGCAATACCGCAAAGTTTTGAAGATGAAACTGCACTGTATCTGTCGTAAAAATGAAGAAAGATGGGCTTTAAAGTGTTGAAAATCCTCTTATTTATACCGTAATGGAATTTAGGTGAATGTTCCCTTAGGCTCCTGGAAAACAATAGCAAGGAAATTAGCCTTTTTGCATACTCTTCTTCAAAATGATTTTAAAAACTTAAACATTATTTCTTCATAAATAATAAACATATTACCTACCTTAACATATATTTTTGTATAATACTACTGGGGTATTTACCACTTTATCCCACATTTTAAGTGGTTATTCGCAAAAGGCACAAAACCATTACTTTTTACACAGAAAACGATTACCATTGTAATCCCCTCCTCACTATTCTAATAAGAAAATGAGACGGTAAACAATCTCCTTTTCTCTACACCAATTCTCTATTTCTGTTATCTCTCTTTCGCTCAAGCAATATATACGGGGCGTAGCTTTTTGTCGTCACTTCTTTCTGTGCCTTTAAGGGAAGCGCTTCATTAATTTTAAGGTCAAAAAGAATTTCGATATGAAATCCTGGAAGTGTGAAGGAGCTTTATTATATGATATAAAATAAATTAAGTAATAGGACAGGACAAATTATTGACAAAATTAATTAAACGGAAAACGAATAGAAAAACAGAAGACTTGTGTAAAATGCTCGACTAAGTCTAAGGAACGGAATCAACTAAATAATGTTTTGCCTAAACCTCCTGAAAATTAACACCGGTAAAAGCTCTAAAGCTTTAGAAGGCAAAAATAATTAAACTATTAAAAAAAGATCCTTGGACTGAACACGCGATAAAATAAACAAAATAAATTACACTAAATGATAGAAGTAAAAAGAAAATGAAAAAATTAAATTAGTTGAGAATACTCGCCAAAATAGAAAACAAAAACTACCAAACTAAATAATGTGTTGTCTGAAACGTCAACCGGCAATAACAATAATATATTAGAAAATAAAAAGGAATTAAAATCTTAACAATTATAATAACAATAGTAGAAGATTCGGGAACTGTACTGGAGTTATAATTTCAATGATAAAAAATGTATTATATAAAACAACGAAGGAAAAAATTATCGGCTTGGAGAAAAACACTCGACAATTTCTAAAAAACAGAGACAACTAAATGCCAAATTTTCTAACTAAAGGTTTTTCTAAAACAGCAGAAATGCAACACCGCACCGGTTAACGCATTAGATGATATATAATAATGTAAATACTAAAAATCATGATAATAATAGCAGAAGATCCTGCAACCGTACAGGAGTTAGTTCCAATAATCTAAAGAAAATTAAATAAAACGATGAGAGAAAAAAGATACAAATATAAAAAAGAAGAAACGGAAGCGAGGATATAATATTTTATTTAAAAATTCAAAAACTCAACATCGAAAAAGCATGAAATTATTAGAATTAAGATTGAAATTAGTAATTAAAATACCAGAAGATCCTGGAACTATATAGAAATTAGTTTCAATAATTACCTATGTAAAACCACGAAAGGGAAAAAAGATGAAAAAGCATACATTGTAGAACCTTAAATGAGAATGCTCGTCAAAATTTAAGGAGAAGGACATCTAAAACTTCAGAAAACCAACACTGGTAAAAGAGCTAAAAAATAAAAAATAAAAACCACAATAGCTTAAAGCATTAGAAGGGAAAAAGTATGAACATATTAATAATAGCAGAAGATCCTAGAATTGTACATACAGGAATTATATTCAATGATACAAAAGAAATGATGCAAAACTAAGAAAAGTAGGAGATGCAACAATTATTACTGAACATTAATTAAATGATAAAATTATAGAAAAAAAAAGACTTAACCAATACTACGACCAAATAATGCTCGAACTAAAGCTTCGGACAATAAACAGGAGTCGAACTGCTAATCATTAGAAAATATTAAAAACAAAAATAGCAGAAAGGAAAGAAAATATCAGAGCAAATTATAAAAACTACAAAATCACACCTCTCCCATCATTCGATTTTGTTGCAAAATGACCGAATCCATTTGTCTATTTATAATGATATTTATTTATAAAGAACCCCTTCAGAAGGGACAATGGCTCCTGCCATGGCCGTTGTGATCTATGGCGTGCTTCTCTAGGGACCTATCCATCCTGGGTATGCCAGGTGACGTGATGGTCTCTTGAGATAGGCCTCCACGAGGGGCTAAACTTCCTCTTCCCTACGAAGGAGGATTGGATGGAGCGAAGGACGGGGTCTGGAATGGGCCAGTCTGGTTCACAGACGGGTTCAGAATGGAAACACTGCCCGGAGCTGGTGCGTACTGTGAGGCCCTGGGGCGGAAATTATCTGCCCCACTGGGCGAGCACACTACGATTTTCCAAGCGCAAATTTTTGCAATCATAATGGGGATGGGGGTCTGGGAGTCGCCACGGCTCAATGGGGGGGGGGGGGGGGGGGGTTTTTCCCTGCCCCGGACCGCGGGGGGGCCCCCGGGGGGGGGGGGGGGGGGGGGGGGGCCCCGTGGGGGGGGGGGGGGGGGGGGGGGGGGGGGGGGGGGAGGATTTTCCTCTGCTCAGACAGCAAGGCTGCACTCATGGCGCTGAAGTCGGGCCGCACGCGCCCTTTTGTGGGTAAGGAAGCGTAGAAGCTGGCTGACTGAACTTGCAAAGCTTAAAAAGGTTACGCTGGTCGGGCCGCACGCGCCCTTTTGTGGGTAAGGGAGTGTATAATCTGCCTGACTGAACTTGCAAAGCTTATTTGGTACCGGGACCCTCGTGTGTACCGCTAAATGAGGCCGCTGTTAGCCAAAGAAGGCTCCACACGCAGATATTTAGGGCCTGATTCGCGAGAGAGCTTTGGAGGCTTGGACGGAGGGTCTGGCCCTGGGGATGAGACAGAGAGGCTCATGATACATGGGCCCGCGGAGAGACTCGCCAGGGGGTTGTTGTGCCTACCTAGGAAGGAGTGCAGGGCCCTGGTAGGATTCTACACAGGGCACTGTAGGCTTAGTTAGACGGCACCTGACTCTGCTGAGAATTGCAGATGGGGGATATAGATGGTGAATGGACGACGCTGAAATCCCATACCATATACTTACGGAATGCCACGCCTTCCCGTGCGTCGTGTTAGTCTGTAGGAGATGCGGGGATTCTTAAGGAAGACCGGCATCCTGGAGATCCTCTAATGCGGACTGGGGCCACAACGGGTTCAATTGGTGGCCTAAGTGCAAGGCCCGCTAGGGACCACCCCTTCTGGTACTGATACTAATATCCCTTCAGAAGCTGATTTTTCTTAATCATAAAAGCAGCTGGATTTCAGAGTTAAATATTTATGTTATAAACGAGAGCTTGATAATAAAAATGAGTTCCCCAGAATGCTCCAAACAGGAAAAGGCATTCGATTCAATAAATAGGCACAAAATGCTGCAAGCTTTTGCCGAATTCGCCGCTATAACCACAAATACCAGCTGCGTGTCGTTATTGGTCACGTAGCTTAAGCACTTTTCCTAGGTATGTGTGTACATTTGGTTGCGATCCCTGCATTTTAAAGGTATTTAACGATATTAAAAAATGATAATAATGAAATATTTCTACATCACAGCAAGTCAAGTTGGGTACACCTATCTACTGTTAGTAAGAATTACTCAATGAGCGTAAGACAATTAGTGATTATGACGAACATGAGATTCCAGACGTTGATTTGGAGAATATGAATCGACATGGTTTCTTACATGATAGTTCAATAATCTTACGTTTGTGTTTCTCTAGCTAAAACTGAAGATATCAGAATATTCGATTCTATCTTGTCCAAGTGTCATATTGAAGCTGCATATTCTCTTAGGCATACGAGACGTAGATTTTATAGCCAGAGCCATTGTCTTTATAAACAATGCCAGAGCCAAACTACAAGCATCATTTTAAGAGGTTGTCGTCAATGCTGGTGATGATTTGCAGTAGTGTGTATATGAAGGAGCTTCCTCTCGAATTGAGATAAAGGATTAATATGTGTTGATATGAGTGTAAGAACAATTTTCCTACAGTATTGGTGAAGGTAGTAACAAAAGTGGCATACCCTGAGTTTTTTTCTATCTAATACTACTTTGCCCGTACTATCAAAACCAGGTGTTATATAAACTTCATCAATTCTTGATATAAATATCGCTCTCTCTGTAGCACTAAGATATTCATCATTAATTTTTAAATCAGAATTACTTACATAATTGTTAATGCCTTTAGGCTGTCATCTTTGACCTTCATCTACTTGATTACCTTCAACATCAAACAAGTATTTCAAACGCTCATTTGGGAGGATTAGTTTCTGCTCTCACTTTAGGAGGAGATTCTATCATAAATACACTCCTATTTGGCATTGCCTTCCATGAGGTGGTCCGTCATACCATTACAGATTTTGTTTGATTAAAATCGTACCAATTATTTTTAAAAATCCTAGTACGTGGCAAAATAAGGGACTCTTGACATTTTCAACTTTGTAGCTAGGTAGAGATGGCTATTTAGGTATACCCAGTCCAGATCCTTTTCAATAAACCATCAAGGCCTTTCCTTAGAAAATCCAAAATATCGACTGACGTAAACACAATCGCTTACCCTCGGCGTAGATCGGCATTATTCGGGGCCAACCCCGAACGAGATTCTAAAGGGATGCTGCAATGCCAATGGTTAGTAACGTAGGGTTGTTCCCTCAAATAAGCTGGGATTCAGGGTGCGTTTCTTGCGGGATCCCGTCGAGACGAAATACGTTCGAACGGGCACAAGATACTGCAGAATGTACACTTTGTTGAATAATAAAGTGAGACTTGGTGACGTTAGAGGTTAAAAGTGGAAACTGTTGTTTGAAAGGGTTTTTATAGATGACATAAAAATAGTAATTAGTTTCTAAAGGAATTTGCGATAAAATGTTGTGCGTCAAAGTTAAGAAAAAAGTTAAGTGACATTTTGATGGTGGATTTGGGTGGGTGTGAGAGAGGATTTTTTTGGGGAAATATGTAGCTTCTGTGGTATATTCTTGGTAAGTGTTATAAATAGTGCTCACCTAGTCGTACTATGCTGTGATATAATATAAGGCGTGTTGTATTAGGACGATTTTTGTGTTAAGGAAACAAAAATAAATATTAGTAAACTAAATTTACATACAGAAGTTTTTGTTATTTTATATTGAAGTTATCGATGTGTGTGTTCATGTTTTCTAAAAAAGTATAGGCAGTTATGTATTTTTAAAATGTGTGTTAAGATTTATGTAGAAATACGTTTTACTCCCTTGTTTCTATTTCAAACGTTCCATAAGCAATTGAGAATATATCAAAAATAGCTTTTAAGAACCAAAAACAATGTAAAATTAACATGCAAACATGTAATATACTTTTTTCAACGCTCATATTCAGCTTCAAGATGAACAATTCAGCACATTTATATCAAAATAGTGCAGGTTGTCGACATTCTCAACCTTCCAAAATTCGTATCAACAATTTTCAAATTTATGGAATAATTAGGTAATTAATTTTCCGAACGATGAGAGTTACCTAATTTTACCGTAGCTAACTTACTCCAACCCCTTGTTGTTTTAAATATTATAATCCAATTATGCTTTGCCCTATTTCTAGAGAAAAGTTTTATGCTTTAATCCCATTCAGTATATTCACTGTATTCCAGATGTCGCGTTCCAAATATGGAATAATTTTTAAACCCTTACGCGAATACGAAAAGAAAACTGCTTAAATCATAGGACATGAAATCATTATATTGGTACCTACTTCCCTGGTACTAAATTTAGAAATATTCACACCCTAAAATAATGAAATGCAGTCGTTAAATGAGAATCCCAATTTTTAGCCAGCACCACGTAAAAATAATCGAGATAGTTAGTTGGTAAGGAAATATTATTAGAAAACGA
>MU182449.1:349923-387663 GCA_016904865.1 Pissodes strobi | reverse complement strand
CATTATTTTATACTTGAATAGACTTAACATGGTTAAGCCCCCACACTCTTTGTACATAGTTTTAATTGTTCTGTCAATATTCATGTTGTATATATGTAAATAAATTGTAGCTTTATGACCTCCTGTTCTAAAGAACAGCTGTAGTAGGGTGTTTTCATGTAGTTTTCTCTACGCAATAACCTATTATGTATAAATTCTGCAGCATTTTCGTCAAAATTGTAGGCTTTGTGCCAATATAGCATTATGAATACTTTGAAGGGGCAACCCATAGAAAGTTAGCACATCACGAACAGTTCCACATTCCTAGCTATTAAGTAGGTTAAACAACGACCCCCTATGGGTGATTCCAACTGCTGGCTACTGGCAATGCATGAACATTGCTTGACTTAACAGCAGTATGAAGCTCTGTACCATGCCTAATGTTAGCAATGTAGTTAAGTTACCACTGTAATCAATCAAATAAATATATGTTATGTAGTAAGCTACATCAATCCTCAATCCTACACCCGGCAAGCTACTCAACTTGCCCGAAAAATCCCAACAACAAACAAAAACGATCCATCACACAAACACGACCAGTGAACACGAATATCAGTTACGCCCAAGTGGCAAAACCAATCACCCAAAACACCACACAAAACTCAAGCACTAACAAAAACACTAAAAATTACACTAACGCTAAAAACACAAACATACAAAACAACAACATCTTTGCACTGCTGGCTATGTCCGAGGAGGAGATAACAGCAAAAATAAACACGATAACCACACTAATCCAGAACAACCCAACATTGAGATTATTCGCTAATCTCAATGGCTCATACACCTACTCACCTATTCTTAATCAATTGGAACGCGAACTCCCTCTATCCCAAGAGATACGTACGAGTTTGCGGAATATCTGATTGAGAATAACATAGACATAGCGCTAGTACAAGAAACTTACCTACGTCCACACACGCATTTACACGTACAAAATTATACAATTTATAGAAATGATAGACCGGACCGCGTGGAAGGTGGTACGGCCATTTTTATAAAAAAACAACATCACACATGACATTATACGCTCACCACAATCTGAGATATTAGAAGTAACCAGTATCAAAGTCGGTCTAACTGACAGCGATATTGTGTGTACAGGCCACCACGAAATAAATTAACACACGCAGAAATGGAAAACTACTCGATTACACATACCCGGTTTTAGCGGCCGGGGACTTCAACGCAAAACACAGGACCTGGGGATGTAGAACCACAAATCCGAATGGTCCTATATTACTCAGGACCGCAGAAACATCACATCACACTGTAGTCGCTCACACAGAACCAACACACATTCGCGGTGAATCAGCCGACGTACTATAGACATTGCCATTACACAAAACATTCCACACAACGTTCTGATAGACAATCTGGAGGATCTAACAACAATACACGAAAACGCACGAGCAAACACCCAAACATTTATTCACTGGAACATTTTCAAAAAACACTTAACAGATAACATACAACCAATTCCACTCATAAACTCTAAGGCTGAGCTGGACAACCAAGTTGTAGGCTTCACCGAAGAGTTACAAACAGCAATAAACACAGCCAAGAGTACACACAAGACAAAACACCCCATATACACTACCAGAAAACATAAACAAAACATAGAAACTATGATGGCTAAGAAACAGACTGAAAAGACGAGCCAAACTAACAGGCAACGCAGAGCTCAACAGGCAAGGAAACAGACTAACAAACACAATAAAAACAGACATAAAAAAACCACAAAAACAACAAATGGACGAAATACCTAACAGCACTAAACATTCAAAACAACTCTCTATGGAGAATTGCTAAAACTATGCAGCATAAAAGCAAGATGATCCGGCAATCCCCGGCTTAGGGGTTTGGCGTACTCTAGCGAAGCGAAGGCCGAGGCCTTCGCAGATTCGCTGGATTCTCAATTCACCTTGGGAGATGGAGCGCAGGATAGAGAGATCATACAGAGCAATCATGACCGAAATTAACGAACACCCAGAAGACGAAACACAACAAACAAACACCGACGAAGTTGCGCAATTGCGCAACTAAACCCAAAAAAGGCTCCTGAACTAGACAACATACAAAACAAAGCACTCAAAAACCTACTAGACGTAGCAATATGAAAACTGACATACATAATAAACAAAACACTACAACTAAAACACTTTCCAGCATCCTGGAAAAAAGCAAAAATAATCCTCATCCCAAAACCAAACAAGAATCTAACATTCCCACAACACTGGCCACCTATTAGCTTGCTCTCTACCTTGAGCAAGCTAACAGAACGCCTCATACTAAACAGATTAAACACTCACATAACAGAACACAATCTAATCCCAAATGAACAATTTGGGTTTAGAAAAAAACCACAGCACGGAGCTCCAGCTTGCCAGACTGGTTGAGGATGCGACTAGAGGACTGCAAAGGCGGGCATCAACCGCAGTTGTAGCCCTCGACATCGAAAAACCCTTCGACAAAGTGTGGCATGAGGGACTCATTCACAAACTATACACACAACATAACCTGCCGCTACCAATATATTCGACACTCAAAAACACAGCAAGACTCAAAATACATGTACAACAACACCTAAATTCGATAGACGACTGGGCAGAAACTTGGAACATCAAAATTAATAACGATAAAACAGTCATTGCTCATTAGCAATAAACGTGGATTACCTGCAAATTTAAACCTAGAACACACTAGATAAGGTGGAACAAAACTCTCAAATATCTAGGGATAACCCTAGACAGCAAACTTTCATTTAATGAACACATTCAAAACAAAATTAACATAGGCATAGGCATTGCAGCAAAGCAAGCTTTCTATGCTTTAATTAACAGAAATAGTTCAATGTCAATCAAAAACAAATTACTGCTCTACAACCAAGTTATCACCAGTGGATATGCTATTGCATACATACACAAAACACTAAGACAAATCACAAATGCACCATGGTACATTCGCAACTAGCAACACTAACGCCAAGTCCTAGGTGAGCGATTTACAGTCGACGCGAACGCGAAGCCCTGGCGATGCCGTACGAAAAGTTAATATAGTCGCACGGCATCGCCACTGATTCGCGTTCGCGTTCGCTCCAAATCGCTCACGTAGGACCGGGCGTAACATACACGCCGACTTAAAAGTCGAAACAATTCACGAACACCTAACAAACAGACATGTTAGATTCTTGGAACAAGTACACAATCACACAATAACATCACTTTTTGCCGGGGAAGACCGGCCAAGAAGAGCAAGGCTCAAAAGCCTACGAGAACCACCGTAAGATGGCCGCAATAAACACACAAAAAACACATAAAAATTATATAAAAATCATAAAAATAAATAGCCACCAAAAATAATACTAACACTTACTAACCCATAAAAAACTGTAGCTAAATACTACAGAAAAACCCCAAAAATAACTAACCCACTCACACACTCCAAAACATCATATTACAAACACAACATCTTGCCTAGAATCATCAAGAACAACAGAAGGCCAACACGCGGATGTAAGAGTGACAAGAGTCACTAGCATCAATGGAAGATGGTGAAGTTTTAGTTGGTATGCCCAGAGAGGAGAGTCCCACACTACCCCCAACCGAGGGTGTGCATAAGAGGGCACTTTTACACCTAAAAAAAACCCAATCCTATAGATGTGTAAACATCTTCCGCGGCGGTATGAGGGCAAATCTCGGCAAATGGGACGGAAATGTGTAAACCGATTCTAGCCGCTAGGGCGGTATTATATAAAATTTTGCCATTTAAAATCGTTTTAAACGGATTTTAAACGATAAAAAAGCATGTTTTAAATTAAACGAACTGTCAAAAGTATTTAATTATTATATTCGCAGTGCATTTGGATGCATAGCACAGCTTATTTTTAATGGACGGTTGAATTTAAAATGAATTTTCGCTTCAAGATCCGCGACAAATTCGTCCGAAGCCACGGCTATCGTCCTAAAAAAGTCCGGAAATTTCAGACTTTCATACAATTTTGCTATTTAAAATCGTTTTTAAACGGATTTTAGACGATATACGCATATTGATATTTTAAATTAAACGAACTGTCAAAAGTATTGTTCAGATGCTCAGACGTTTAAAACAATATTGAGTCATAGCCCTCTTCTAAAATTTGCAAAATTTGGTTATTGACTTTCCCAAATCAAAGGATGTCGGCCCAAGATGACTAGATAAATAAGCTGTGCCCATATGATGCTGTTATTGCTGGTGGCGTTAGATTTTCGTGTCGAATTTGTGCAATATATTATTAAAGAATCCTAACTAATATTATAGATGCGGATGTGTTTGTTTGTTTCTTACGCTTTCACGCATAAACTGTTCCGATCACATGAAATTTTATACAGATATTTTCAAGAGTATATTAAAAAACATAGGACGGTTTTTTTTTCTTCATTTTGAGCATGCCATGGGTTAGTTTTGGTTAGTTTTTGTTCGTTGCGCCTTTGTAGCGAGCGAAGCGAGCGGAGGACTATACGTGAAGTGTAATATTAGACATTCTAATGTATACGTTACACATGTAACGCACATCAGGCGGTGTCTGTGACGGGAATGTGTTTTGTAGGCTGTCTGTAACCGTAGTCCCAGATAAACCCACACCAGATGCAAAAGGTCGGCAAATTCCTCGCCAGCTAACTTTAAGCTTGACGGTGATGGTTATACGCGGCCTGCACTAAATAATCTGGGTATGATTATAGAATTGTTCTTCAGAATTAAAATAGTTGATCTGCATCAATTAAAGGAAAAATTCAAATTTGCAATAGCCATTCACTTTATTTTTTACCCAAAATGCGATCATGGAAATCTTGTGTTGTTATGGCTGCACTGACTTTTTTTACAGAAATTCCCCTAATACGCTTTAATGTATGCCGATTTAAGGTTATTTAACATTGAAAATATTTCTGTTATCTTAATATAGGGCCTCAAATCGTGAAAAAGTGCATGCTACATTTGCCAAATAACGTCATAGGCATGAGAGATCTTGTTAGTTTGTTTATTTAAACTTAAATTTGATCATAAGGCATCGGAATCGGTTCAATTGGCTAAAATAAATTGGAACTAACCGAAAGTTGAGTGAACGACTAACCAAAACTAGTCAAAAGTAACCAAAAGCGCCAAAACGGGCTAAAACGTATCGGAACAGGTTACAAACATTAAAATAAGTTAAAACTAACCAAAACGAGCCAAATTTGAAGGACTATCCAAAACTAACCAAAAACATTAAAGCGACTGAAATAAATTGGAACTAGCTAAAAGTAACCGAAAGTTGATTGAATAACTAACCAAAAGCAAATAAAACCACCAAAACGGGCTAAAATGTATCGAAACAGATTCAAAATATTAAAGTAAGTTAAAACTAACCCAAATTAATTGAATATTGGCGACTAGCCTAAACTAACCAAAAACATTAAAATTGGTTATAACGTCTCGGAACTGGTTCAAATGAATAAAATAAATTAAAACTAACTGAAATCAACCGAAAATTGATTGAACGATTAACCAAAACTAACCAAAAGTATCCAAAAGCACCAAAAAAGGCTAAAACGTATAGGCACAGATTAAAAATATTAAAGTAAGTTGAAATTAACCGAAGCTTGGCGACTAACTTAAATTGACCAAAAACATTTAAACTGGTTATAACGTATCCGAACCGGTTCAAATTACTAAAATAAATTGGAACTAACTAAAAGTAACCGAAAGTTGATTGAATGACTAACCAAATCTAACCAAAAACAGTAAAATTGCTAATAACGTATAGGAGCCGGTTCAAATAACTAAAATAAATTAAAACTAACTGAAACTAACCGAAAGTTGGTTGATCGACTAACCGAAACTAAGCAAAAGCACCAAAAAGGGCTAAAACATATCAAAACAGATTTAAAATATTAAAGTAAGTTGAAATTAACTGAAATTAGCCGAATTTGGTGACTAACTAAAATTAACAAAAAACGTTCATATTGGTTATAACGTATCGAAACCGGTTATTGGTTACTTAAGTAACCAAGTGATAAGTTTTAGTGAGTCATTCAATCAGCTTTCGATTAGTGTTAGTTACTTTTAATTTATTTTCGTCATTTGAAGCGATTCCGAGCGTTATAACCAATTTTAATGTTTTTGGTTAATTTTAGTTGGTCGCCAAAATTCGGTTAATTTAAGATCGTTTCAACTTACCTTAATATTTTGAATCTGTTCTAATGTGTTTTAGCCCTTTTTAGTGTTTTTCGTTACTTTTGGTTAGTTTTGGTAAGTCATTCAATCAACTTTCGGCTAATTTCAGTTAGTTTTAATTTATTTAATTCATTTGAACCAGTTCCGATACGATATACCCAATTTTAGTGTTTTTGGTTAGTCACCAAAATTCAGTTAATTGGTATTAGTTTTAACTTACTTCCACATTTTTAATCAATTTCGATACGTTTTAGCCGGTTTTGGTGCTTTTATTTACTTTTGGTTAGTTTTGGTTAGTCATTCAATCAACATTCGGTTACTTTCAGCCAGTTCCAATTTATTTTAGTCAATTGAACAGGTTCCGATACGTTATAACCAATTTAAATGATTTTGGTTAGTTACTAATTTTATTACCTTTAATCAGTTCCAATACACTTAGCTCTTTTTGGCGCTTATGGGTACTTTTGATTAAAGTCTATTCGAATTTCATTTACGCCGCATGAAAACAATAGCACGTGCTCCGTAACAGCCGCGAGCGGGCCGTTTTGCGTTCCTATTGGTGAGTCGGTCGTAAATCATTTGATAGGCCGCCCAGTTATTTTTGACCAAGATCGAATTCAGTTTTCCCTATGATTCCCCTGCTTGCAAAAGACGTTTTGTGTAAAGTATTACAGTGTTTGTTCGAAATAAAAGCTTATGATACTTTGTACGGTGAAGTTATTGTCAATTTATTACTTTTTAGATTAGTTTCAGCATTTTTAGTTACACTTTTTTGATTATTAAATAAAGTACGACCCTGTGCAATTCAGGCATACATGTGCTTTTGTTTACATCAGGCGTAAATGAAATTTGAATAGACTTTAGTTTTGGTTAGTCATTCAATCAGCTTTCGGTTAGTTTTAGTTAGTTTTAATTTATTTCAGTAATTTGAATCGGATCCGATACTTTATAACCAATTTTAATGTGTTTGTTAATTTTAGTTAGTCGCCAAAATTTGGGTTAGTTACTTATTATAATACCTTTAATCAGTTCCGAAAAGTTTTGGCTCTTTTTGGTGTTTATGGTTACTTTTGATTAGTTTTGGTTAGTCATTCAATCAGCTTTTGGTTAATGTTAGTTAGTTTTAATTTATATCAGTCATTTGAACCGGATCCGATACGATATCACCAATTTTAATGTTATGGTTAATTTTAGTTAGTCGCCAAAATTTGGATATGTTTAATATGTTCCGATATGTTTTAGTCCTTTCTGGTGCTTTTGGTTAGTCTTGGTTAGTCGTTCAATCAACTGTCAGTTAATTTCAGATAGTTTAAATTTATTTTAATAATTTTAACCAATTCCGATCGTTATAAACAATTTTAGTGTTTTTGGTTATTTTTGATTAGTCACCACAATAACCAAAATAACCGAATTTGAATTGAATTTGGGTTAATTTTAACTTACTTCAATAATTTAAATCTATTTCGATACGTTTTAGCTCGATTTGATGCTTTAAGTTAATATTGGTTAGTTTTGGTTAGTCGTTCAGTCAACTTTGGGTAAAATTCAGTTAGTTCCAATTTATTTTAGTCATTTGAATCGGTTCTGAGACGTTATAAGCATTTTTAATGTTTCTGGTTAGTCATTCAATCAGCTTTCGATTAGTGTTCATTTGTTAATTTGGGTTAGTTTTAACTTACTTCAATATTTTTAATCTATTTCGATGCGTTTTAGCCCGGTTTGGTGCTTTTGGTTAATTTTAGTTAGTTAGTCGTTCAATCAACTTTCGGTAGAGTTCAGTTAGTTTTAATATATTTTAGTTAGGTTTCCGATATGGCGTTCGATTCCCGTCGGTAGCAAGATACTTTTTTTATACCTTTTTGAGGTTATGTTTGTTTCTTTTTGTAAATTTGGGTTAGTTTTGGTTAATTTTGTTTGTTTGGGCTCCGGGAGCGAGCGGAGTGCCATGCGTGAAGTTAAGATTGGCTTCGAAATTCGTTCGGGCTGACTAGGGATCATTTGTTTTGCGTGGGGTTTGACTGCTAGTGTCTTTTTATGCCAGGGATTAGTTTTCAGTGGGTCTTGTGGCTCAGTTCAATACTGCATTTCTGATACGGCGACCCGTGTTCGGTTCCAGCGAAAAGACATGCTTTCTTTAAACGTCTTGTTTGTCAAACGTTTTTTTTATTATTGATTTTGGGCATGCCTTAGGTTAGTGTTGTTTGGTTGCGTCTCGGAGCGAGCTGAGGGCCATGCGTGAAGTGAAATAAAGTTACAAATTACAAATATAAACATTGCTCGCGCGCGCAAGCCAAGCGGTAGGACTCATCTAGATCGTTAAGAATAAAATATCTGCGTATTATAAGGTTAGTATCAATACTAAAATACGAAACAATCAAAATATCGATACTGGTATATCAGTAGTATAGAGTACAGTAGTATGGCAATAATATCAATATCCCTGTTTGTTCCCATAATTCGCGTCTACCTACAGCAATTTTAAGCTTTCACGCATGCGGACGTGCTAATTTATATATATTTCAATGTTGATATTTCTTGATTTTGAGCATTGCTTTGGGTTAGTTTTGCTTGGTTGCGCCCCCGGAGCGAGCCAAGAAAGCGGAGGGCTATGCGTGAAGATAGAAAAAGTATTATTAAAGAATCCCGCCCAGCCGTTGTTGACCCTCGAAACGCATGCAACTGCATGCGTTGCGAGGGTCAACAACGGCTGAGCGAACTATAACTAATATTATAAATGCGAATGTGTTTGTTTTTATTCTCTTAAGAAGCTAAAATGTACAGGTAACGGCTATAGCACGTTGAAAATACCAGTTCTCGTCCGTTCACTGAAGTCACCGAACATTAACTAACGATAAGAAGGCCCACTCAACGGGATCTGCGTGTTCAGCGAGCGCTAGAAAGGAATCGTAGTTTACTTTCTTCGTTGCCTGGTAACGATCGGTGAACTCCGCGGCACACAGGTTGAATTTAAATAAAAGCTGGCCATAAACGATATTTTTGTTTGCAGTATATTTAATCAAATTTATGACGATATTATTTATATCACTCTAGTACTCTAGTTTGGAAAAACATAGTTGATATATTTTGAATTGTTTGCAGCGCCCTGTCAAACTTACGTTATGGTTTTTATTATTATCACCAAATAAATATTTTGATAAAATTTGTATTCAACTGGCTGTTTCAAAAATCTATTAACCTTTTTAATCAGTTATTATTGATAACAATTCTCAAGGTTTGTAATAACTAAGAGATTTTGATTTTGTGTTAATAATTTCACCATATTTCCGAATACAAATATTCTGACAAAAGGATGAGCTGGTCTATGACCGCCGCGTCAAAGATCGCCTGCCAACATGATTGTTTTATTTGTATCATGGCCTGCCGATATTCTGCTAGTTTTCGCGCGGGAAAGGAGACACACCGTTGACATGCCGATGCCGCTGCGGAGAGTGATCCTTCTTATCATATAGTTTTGACCAAATACATAATAAAAAGATAAAAACTGTACTATACTGCTAACGTGCTAACAGAACGTTGAGGTTATGTGTTGGTTTTATACCTATTTGTGCAACAATTGAAGCCAGATTATCAGAATATGGTGCGTCGAAATGAGGATCCCTTATTGGCTAAATTTGTACGTGCGCAGTTTTCCCTGCTGCTTGTTTGAGCATTTTTGTTTCTCTGTTTTTTTACTTCTTATGTTGTCCTGTAAGTATTTTCAAAATATATATCTCTTAAATTACCCTTAACGCAACGCATTATTAAATTGGAATTTTAAAAACCATATCTGTTTTAAAGTCGTTGGTACGAGTGGGCAAGTAATTGAATAATCGATTAAACGCTTAATATTTTAGCAAATAACTGAATAATCAATTAATCGAAATAATCGATTAATCGATATTTTCTGACATATTAATCGTTAAGTCGATTAATCGGTAATTTCTTAAAAGTGAATCGAATAATCGATTATTTTCGCCCACCCCTAATCCCATAATATTGTAGTAAGTTAAACTGAAGCTGAAATTTCTATAGAAAAAGACTGATGTTATTATAAAAAGAGGTAATAAATACGTTGGCTAAATCAGCAGATAAAATTTATAATTTAGTTTTAATTTGTAAATATGGCTTTGATATTACCTTGTGAAAGTCAGAATATAAGCAAGTGTTTTTTAACAACAGCTGCACTGATGCTTCTATATTTTTTACAGGTTTGGTTCCTATTAGATTAATTTTTTAAAATAGCGATCTCTGAAATACTTGTATGGCAAAATTGCAGGTCCTCATCAACGCGTTTCTGTCGTCCTCTTGACATTCATTTTGCTCGTGAGACTCCTGAATTAACCGTTGCAAAAACAAAAATCGAGTTTAAATTTAAAACCCTTTTTTTACAGCGAAGGAGCCCTTATTTTTCAAATAAATTTTTTAAAACGGTTTAAGAACATACAAATGATTTTTATACATGATTTTTATCGTTAGTGATAATTGATACACCCTATATATAAATATAGATGATGAGCCAAAAATTCAACAATTATTTGTCTAAAACACGATATATTAAACGTGCAATACTTAATAACTTTTATGTCTTATTTCTGGTAAACCCTATTATGGCCAGCTTTCCTAGAAATTCGACCAGTGTACGCCGGGTCCAAAGGTCACATGCCAGTATCATGGTAGTTTTTGCGCGGGGATGAGGCATACCGTTAACGTGCCGCCGCCGCGGAGAGTGAATCTTCTTATCGTTAGTTAATATTCGACGCTGAAGTTAAGCAACGTCGGGCGTGGTTAATACTTGGATGGGTGACCGCTTGGAACACAACGTGCTGTTGTAATTTTTTTACAACCGATGTCTTTATAGGATATGTTTACACATCAGTCTCGAGTACTAGCAGACTCGATCAATTTTTTTTTTTAATAATATCTAATTAGGTACACATAATCGTAAATAACTTTTAATAGAAAAATAATGTTGATAAACACGTCGTATTATGCTATTAATTATGTGTCTTACGTGAGTGCCTGCCGCCCGCCCATTAAAAGCGGCATGTTTATTGTAGTATCAGTAACATTTTGAAAACGTACTATATTTCAGACTAAACGTATTTGCGTATTGAATGTGTTCAAAAAGTACTAGATCTGGTACAATTGTACTAGACTGGCAACACTGATGCAAACTGTCAAATCGGCCGAAATTTTTCACGAATCTCGTAAAATCTTAACATGAACTCCAGTTTCCCGCTCCGCAGATTTTAAATATCACGAATTCGTAAAATATTTTTATTATGCACCTGTCAACTCTCCCGTCAATTAATCTGACCAATGGCGTTAAAATTCGTGATTCGTTGCTATATGAACTTCGGTAAATACACAAACGTATTTACCGTGTATGAACTACCCTTTAAGTTGTGTTTTTTGATGTGTAAACAACTTGCGCGGCGGTATGAGGGTGAATATCGGCAAATTGGACGGACCGACGCGACAGAAGTGTGGGGACGGAAATGCGCAAACCAATTCTGGCCGCTAGGACGGTATTATATACAATTTTGTCATTTAAAATTATTTTAAACGGATTTTAGACGATAAAAAAGCATATTTTAAATTAAACGAACCGTCAAAAGTATTATTTTTTAATTATTATATTCGCAGTGTATTTGGATCCATAGCACAGCTTATTTTTAATGGACAGTTGAATTTAAAATTAATTTTCGCTTCCAAATCCACGACAAATTCGTCCGAAGCCACGGCTATCGGCCTAAAAAGTCCGAATTTTGGGATTTTTATACAATTTTGCCATTTAAAATCGTTTTAAAACAGATTTTAGACGATAAAAAAGCATATTATTATTTTAACTTAAACGAACTGTCAAAAGCATTATTCAGATGCCCAGAAGTTTAAAACAATATTGTCATAGCATAGCCCTCTTCTAAAATTTGAAAAAGTTGGTTATTGACTTTCCCCAATCGAAAAATGTCGGCCCACGATTACTAGGTAAATAAGCTGTGTCCACATGTTGATGTTATTCCTGGTGGCATTAGATTTTCGTGTCGAATTTGTGCAGTGAATTAATCCACTCCGAAGCTGTCAGTAAGTATTATTAAAGAATCCTAACTAATATTATAAATGCGAATGTGTTTGTTTTTATTCTATGAACACGCTAAAATGTATGGATATCGGCCATAGCACGTTGAAAATACCACTTCTCGTCCGCTCACTTAAGTTCAGTGCCGGTTTAGGGCTTTATCGGGCCCTAGGCGGCCGTAAGGATTTTAGCCCATTATTGGAAATAGAAAAAAAGGGGTAGGTCATGATTTCGGATAGATATGGGATTATGTTGATGGTTAAGAAATTGAAAAAAATTATATATATTTTTTTAATAATTAAAGTAAAATGTAAAGTGAAACAACAGTGAAACACTAAAAAACATAATACTGCAAAATGTCGGTAATCGTTAATTAAATTAAATAGAAAAAACACAAATACAAACATCAAAAATAACATTATTATAATAAATAAAAAAAAGAAGAACAAATTAATATTTTTACTTAACTTAAAAACTACAAATGTCTTTTACACACTTTTTCATTTGCAAATTTATTAATAATTTCTTCATAATTAATATTATTTAAGACTTCACTTTCGATGTAAAGGACAGAGAAGGCATCTAGCTTTTCCTGTCCTAAACAAGCCCGATATTTATTTTTTACCCTATCTAACGCAGAAAAGGAGCTTTCGCCACTACCGTTGGATATACGCTTGGATATACGTAAAGAAATAAAAATTTGTAATAGCGTTAAGACATTTGGGAACGTAGATTTTAATATTTGGACCATGTTATATTTTTCTACAATGGTATTTTTATTTGATTCTTGGCATAAAATATTAAACTGCTTAATTTCTTCTTCTAAACTGTAGGGCTCAATGTCGCCCTTATAGACTTCTTTAATTTTATGATGGATGTATTAAACCCTGGGATCGTTAAGAAAAAAAAAGTTGAAAGTATTTTTAATCAATTCATACCATTCAAGTCTACGACTTAAATCCCTTATAATACAATCACATATAACATTAAAGCTTTCAACCCCAAATTTTTCGTTTTTGGTTAATATCACTTCATGACTTGTACTTTCGTCAAAAAATAATTTTAGTTTTCTTTTTCTAACAGTCTCAGTCTCATCTTCATATTGCCTTTTGTTTTCATTGGTATTAGATATTTTTAATAAATTTGCTGCTTCATTGTTCCCGCTTTTTCATTGATATCATTGGAAATACTTAATAATACAGACAAAAGAGTTTCGCAATTAATATGTAGTCCTTTAACAGCATTAGATCTAGCCGACCATCTAGTTTCTAATTTCTATAACTCTTTTTAACGCGCATTCAGAGGGCTGTCTTTATTTCATAAAGAATTTGTCGACTTTTAATTGACTTTATGAATTATTTTCTAATTCGCCTGGGCCCTAAATCAAAGCTTACCGATTAATATAATTTTGTATATGTTTTTTTTTTATTTATGGGTACGAATTCCGGGCCCCACTAAGCTACCGGGCCCTAGGCGGCCGCCTAGTCCGCCTAATGGTTAAATCGGCACTGCTTAAGTTAAGCAATGTCGGGCGTGGTTAAGTTCTTGGATGAGTGACCGCTTGGGAGCACAACCTGCTGTTGTCATTTTTTTACAACCGATGTCGTTATAGGATATGTTTACACATCAGGTCTCGGGTACTAGAAGGCTCGCTATTTTTTTTATTTGACGGTAGGAGCACTCATAACCATAACTCTTAGTACTATCGTTATTTCTCCCTCTCATCGTTAAAGGTAAGTCCAAAGAGAGACAGAAAGATAAAGCCTTAGTCAAGGAAAAAAAAGAGGACGCGTAAAACGTGAATACAATTTGTGACCGTGTGCCACCACACTGTTTGCCCAGTGGCGTATCCGTAAACTTAAATTTACCTTTTTCCATTTCCTGTTTAATTATTATGATCAAGGTAAAGGAGGTTTTAATGTATTTTTTAGTTAGCTTGGATCAGATATAATTAATCGTAATTATTTACACATACTTATAAATCATAGCACTTTCACAAGACACAAAAAACAACATTAAACATAATAAAAATGACTGCTTCTTAAATATTATCGTCTTTGTGAGATTGGCCTTGGTATTTGAATCCATGAGCACATAGCCCTCCGTAAGCACAACAATTAACCATAGTCTACCAGTCAAAAAAAGATTAGAAAATAAATAAAATCACTTCGATGCCACCATAGATAAATATTAAGCAGGAAGATGCCACCATGGATACTAGCCACCTTAAAATGGCGTCGTCTTGAAATTCGATCATATCACCAGAATCATAATTAAGTTTAGTAGTTTAGGATTCTTGATCACATCACAAACGTATAGCATTGGCAGATGCGTATGTTACCACTCCCCTTTCTTTCCTTGCCTAAGGTTTATGATGCCCAGAGGCCTGTTCAATATTTTGCTCTTTCTGTCCCTTCTGCACCTAATTATTGCGTCATGAGTTCATGTTCAGTTCATAAACTGGGAAGGATTTAAAAACGCATTTTGTTCGAGTTTGAGCGGTGTTTGTCATGTCATCACTGGCGTTTAAAGATCCTTTACACAAATAGTGCACTATGTAAAAAACGACCTCTCCTATTGGTCAATCCATCTCGTATTATGATATGTGTGCCGGATGCAATCGGTTTCTATCAAGAGCTCTAGTGGTGTAGAGGTTTAGATTGTTGGGTCTCACCTGGAAAACGCGGGTTCGAACCCCGTTGCTTTTTTTTATTTTTTTTAAAGATTATGCTTCTAAACAGTTTTTTTCTTGATTTTGGGTATGTCTTGGGTTAGCACCTGGTTAGTTTCCTTTTCTTGAGCCCCCGTAGCGAGCGAAGCGAGCGGAGGGCCATGCGGATCGACCAATGGGAAAGGCCGATTTTTATATAGTGCACTATTTGTGTAAAGGATCTTATAATGCTCATCACTCATCGGTCAACTATCGTTTTCGTATTTTACGTTTGTTTACCTATCTGTTATAATATTGTATGTGTGATTGTTTTGTTTTCTTTCTGATAAAATGGAATACGCATAGACGACATAGATCTGTTTTTATCTGAAGACGAGGATGAATACGACCCAAGTGGCGAAAATAAAGATGTTTTTTGTAAGGCCTTAATCATTTTTCAAGGAGAAAAAGAGAATAACCAAAACATAGAATAAGAACTAAGAAGTGTTTTATCTCAGGAGGGAACAAAACAAAACCGACTTTTTTCTGTCAAGTGTCATTACTAATGATGTGTCGTTCGCGGTTCGCGGTCAAACCGGTTCAGAGATCCGGATCTTTATAGAGCCGACTCTCGCATTTTAAAAGAACCGTTTCACAGGTCACTGAAATATGTAATGTTACGTGTAAATGACGTGATAAATTTCCTCTAAAACCCTTGGAAGTGCTTATTATTTGGGAACAATAATTACATTTTCCTTTATTGTTTTCATATTCCTCGAAGTGGTTTCACAATTGACTTTTTTTCTAAATGACATAGCTAGAGTCGAATGGAATACTTCATCATTAAAAACAAAAAGTAATAATCACTGTATTCACTGTTGTTTTGCAAGCACTACAATCCATAAAATCAAAATAAATTTAGTTTTAGTTAGGTTACGGGATTCCCCAAATTATTTCTACAATCTATTCATTTTTTTTTACAGATTTTTAGCTTGCATCTGTGTCAGTTCAGAATATGAATATAGTTCATAGATAGCGCTACTCTGCGCGCTACGCATAATACGTATCGTTTTAATTTATATATCCATCCTTATTTGGGGCCCTCCGCGGCGATCGGCAAAAGCTAATAGCCAAGAGCGCAAACTGCTAGCGGAACGAATCGGACGCGGGCAAATCAAAAGATCCGCGGGCCGGTTCAGTGAGTCGGCTCTTTGTATTGATCTGGATCCGGTGAGCCGGATCTCGAAAAAGAGCCGGACTGACCAACTCTAGACTCATTACATAATTTTAAAATACAGAGGGCTATATAGCCCTCCGTATTTTAAAACACGCTTGATGCGCAGACGTACGCTTTTTTTACACCTGCAAATAGGGAAGAGTAAATAGTGCAAATTATGATGACGTCACCGATGTTTTATCTCACTTTAATAATTGTTTCATCTCTTATTTAAAAAACACGTTTAGGGTAAAAAGTGTAAAAAGTTCGTGCTCAGAGCAAAAAGTGTGAATTATTGAACAGACCTCAGGACTCGTCAGCTAACGGATATTTCTAAAAAAAAGGTCTGTGTCTGTAACCCTACATAGCTGGCAGTGCTGGCACAATGACCAGGGCCTGCTGCTACATTTACCTGCAGACGAAATTGCCTATAGTTTATACATAACCTATTAGAGATAAAATAGAAAAGTAAATAAATCAATAATAAAGTATTCCATAATATAATATAGTAGTCGAACAAAACTCAAAACAGATTTTTTAAACAAAATATGTCCTAGCTAATAGGGTTACTAAGGTGAGTTCTAAAATATGTTATCATATAATATATAAATTATTTTTCAATACGGGCAAGTTTCCCACACTATACACACATATATTATTATATTATATATTATAATATATCAAAAACTGACCAGTTTAATAAATCAATATCAGTCAAAAATTTTTTATAATACTTATATTTCAAGAATTATAAATATTACTATTATTGCAAAACTAATTAGATCAAGGGCAATACAATCAAGTCTGTTGATTGATTTGATTTGATCAATAATTAGTCAATCCAATAAGATAACCTAAGCAATATTTTACTTACTATTTTGCTAAATGGAGTAATTTGAGACTAATTTTAGTTTTCATTTGTATATTTATATACTAATAAAGCAACTTACAAATTATTACCAAGTAGTAGGTGTTTCATTTAGATCTACTACATCTCATTTACATAAAGTATGGTAGTCTCCAGGAAAATGGTCTGTTTTTTGGATAAGATTATGTATATTCAGGGCCAAAAGAACTATAACTGAGACTGTAACATACTAAGTAGTATCTTTGTTATTAATATTATTGTGACAACCAATTTTGGGTATCTATTGTACTGTATTTACTGCAACATCTCTAAAAAATATATTACAAGAATTAGCAATTGTTTGAGGACATTTAGTTATTTTTTCTGTTGATATTCTATCAACAAAATATTTATTTATATATATTATACACAAGTATAACTCAAAATATTTATGAAAATGGTCAGAAATATATATCAGAAATGCATAATCCCCCACAATTCTCTTTCTGCAAAGTAAACCTAAATCCATTCTGTGTATCACTATTAATGCTTCTGCCAGAAAGTGATGTGCTTCATATTAATACCTAGGCAGTAATCGCAGGTGTGACAGTTCAGTTATACTCTCTGTAATATTACTGGCTATTTTATTTTTCAAAAATTCCCTTTTAATAATATTATTTATATATCAGGTATTAGGTATTTTAGGTCTACTCACAACAAAATCAAACTATTTTAATTGTTATATACTAAAACGTTTGTTTACAGGAAAATATATTCTTATTAATGAAGCAGCAATGTTTGATTTTTGACACAAAAATTAAATTATTTTTATATTTTGGTATCATAAAGAAGTCTTTTCAACACTACTTTTGTTGACTGGTTGCTATGATATTAACAAAATTATTCAATGTCAAGACTCACTAGCAAAAATTTCGACATCGTTTTGAATGGGATTCCTAATAATACAGACGTCTAAAGTGACAAGATGGCCGTCCAACTTTTGATCGCGACTTGAATAAATTAATGTTTTTCATTAAAAAACATGCAAGATAGAAACAATAGTATAAAATACACGTTTTAAAAGACATTTAACACACTCGCACGTTAGGAAACTTCCCGCGAGCGGGTCGTTTCCTAATTTCGTGCTTTCTAAACCTCACGATCCTCTATTTTTTCTTTTATACATAGGATGTTCATACTTATACAGACCTTATGCCTGTAAATTCAAAACCACACACAAGCACAGTTGGTTTAGCATGCTGTTTACAGTATCCCAGAGTACAAACTCCTGAGAAACACATTGCTTAATGCTGGTAATTATTAGACAAATCACAGTTTAAAATCACCACACAAAAGAATTCTTTCATATATCTCACACATTTCACGATATATAAAAAATTCTACATGGTGATTTATAGCATTACAAAATCATATAGTTGTAATTAGCCGGCAGGCATAAATACCACCATATATTTGAAGTTCTAACATTTTATTCAGTGGCGTAGCTAGAAATGTGGGCGCCGGGGGGCACGCCTATCCGCTGGCGCCTAAAACAAACCTGTATTTTGTGTATATACGCAAATTAATCCAAAAATAATACATCATAATATTAAACGTATATTTTTTAAATGAAACTTCTTAACGCGAGCCGGGAGTAAAATTTGAGTGTCGCGATCCCGACACACGGCGGACGAGCTGGCCGGGAACGGAAAACGGTCACGGACGTTTATTGTGATATCTTTGTTAGTTTACAAGATAAAAATAAGGGATCTGCTCTATTACCTTGTCAAGACATAAGCGAAACTTTTATGACGAATAGTTTTTTTCATTTAGGACTTCCCTTTTTGTTAATTGAGTGATACCTATATTTAAAAAACTACTTTTTAACCAAATCCGTTAAGATATGTATAAGGCTAGGGCGTTTAATTATTGTGATATCTGTGTTAGTTTACAAGATACAAATATGGGGTTTGCTCTATTACCTAGTCAAGACGTAAGCGAATTTTTTTAAAGCATAGTTTTTTTCATTTAGGCCTTTCCTTTTGGTTAATTGAGTGATATATTTAAAAAAAATACTTTTTAACCCACTCCGTTAAGATATGTATAAGGCTAGGGCGTATAATTATTGTGATATCTTTGTTAGTTTACAAGATAAAAATATGAGGTTTTCTCTATTACCTTGTCAAGACATAAGCGAAAATTTTATGAGGAATAGCTTTTTTTCGTTTAGGCCTTCCTTTTTTGTTAATTGAGTGATATATTTAAAAAAAAACAACTTTTTAACCAAATTTGAGGCAGGGCGTTTAAGTTTAAGAAGTTTCACTTCTAATATGCGCACATAGTGCACACGCTTTTTTTTATTTACAGCAATATAAGTATAAAATATATAAACGGCAACCAACCAACAGGTACATACATATCTAAATATAAACGTAAACTAAAAATCTGTAACCTTAATCAATTAAATAAACGTTGGAGTTTTTCTTCGGATTTAAATCGACGTAAATTGATCAAGTATTTGATAAAAATTATTTTTTTGGACAAATTCATTTTCTATGCATAGTATTGCTAGGCTGTTAAGACTTATCTGGCTAATGGTACTGACTAAATACGAAACTCAAAAAAACACATACTTTGTCATGACGAAATTTTCGGAATTTTTGTCTTTGAAGTCGCGTGCCACCTTACGCAGCGTTTTTACAAATTTGAATGTACCAACTGCCACCGCGCCGGGATATATCTTTTTATTCCACGTAGAATAAATAATAAATACCTGACACAAAATGTATTGGTTGGGTAAAAAATGTAATACATATTTTGTTCTTTGATTGTATTATAATTTAATTAATTTAAAAACTCAGTTAAGCTCATGAGCATTGTTAGCATTAGCATATTTATAAATTCGGAGTGGCGCCTAATTTCTCTTGGCGCCGTGGGGCCTTGCCCCCCCTGGCCCACCCGGTAGCTACGCCACTGATTTTATTCATAAAATTATTTTGCATTTAGAATCCTAAAAGTTCAGTTGCAACATCAACAAGATTTCTACGTCGTTGCTCCTGCACTATGCGATAGTATCCATCTAGGGCAAATTTTTGGGTCTATCGCTTTGTTTGGTACAATTTGCTTACAGGCCATGAGAGGAAACTCATTCTGAAGTAAATACGCCTGCAGTCTTTCCGCAGATGATTTAGCACTTAGGTTATCAATATAAAAACACTTGCCCTCCTTTGCAAACCTTCCAGAAGTATGCCATTGGTTTGAAAAGTTGAAAATCGTTAGCCCAATGAACTTACCTATTTATGGTGCTTTGCATTAGCCCAATCAAATTAACGTGCTTATTAATGGTAATTAATGGTGCAATGATACCAACATAGATTGATCTTTGCCATCATACACTGTGTTTAATATTATTTTATAGTATAGCTTTGGTTGGACACAGAAAGTGTTGCATGGATTTGTCTGCCCTTTTTTCGCAATCTTTATGGATATCAGTTTGACAAAAAATGTATACTCATAGAACTGAATAATGATTTATTACTATCTGTGTCCTCAGAATTGAGTGGACTACTTAACGGTTTTTTCTTCATAAGAGTAATTTTGTTTTTTGGATCAGAAATTTCTAATTTCTTTCAAATAATGTTACTTAAAAGAATTCTTTTGTCCTCCATTTTTTTTTTCAAAGCTTATACTAAACTATTTTCAGCATTTGTTCCTGATGTTGCACCTAAACGAAGAAATATATTGGCATTGTCGTCCTATATAATCCGGCATGGATACGTCGGATACACTGGGACCACAGAATGAGTCTACCGAAAAATCAACTGTTAAGGTAAGTTGAACCTTTTTGATCTGCTTATTACATAAATCCATTGTAAATAGGAATTCACTGTTCAAAAATATGCAACCCAAATGAAGATCAAAACAAGATGCCAATATTTAAGAGATGCATATGTGAAACTTCACAGAAAGCAACTTAACATATCCCTTCATTTTCCATGTAAGGCAACTTGAAAGATAATTTTAAGGAATCTTTAACTTCATATGGTGCAATTTCTTCTAAATGATTATTCTTATCATTCTGTCAAATTTACAAGTCTCTGAAAGTTTTCTGGTCGAGCTAGACAAGATAATGATATCATCCGCACAACGAAGGCTTGATCGTTGGTACAGATGCTATAATAATAATAATAATTCAGCTATATTTTCTACAAGTTAATACAAGTTTAATTCCAGGTGCATCTTCCAAATGGTGGTTTCAATGTTGTGCGATATGGGGACAGCATAGACATTAAGGGAATTATTTCAACTGTTATAGAGCGGCTTTCAACTGGAAATGGCTATTATACTGGATTATATGCTATGCGTCTTACCCGGCCTCCGGCGAAAGAGGTAGTAAGAAAATTGCTGTTTTTCATTATGTGTATACAATGTATACATTATACTTGTATAATGTGGAAATACTAAGTCTGAGGAAAATTATTTAATCAAAATATATCTACATAAAAAGAGCTTTTAAAATTTGAAAAGCTCCTTTAAATTCTTGAATCTGTGTTTGAGTAACAGCATTTTAAAAATTTGGTTAACTAGATGTTGGCATATATTTTTATTAATGTATCTGGTGCTAAGTAACGTTTTTTCCCGAAAACTACAACCTACAGCGCTTCGAGTCCAACGTCCACCGTATCTCCCCGCAGGCACCGCTCATTGAGTGGTAGGGGATTTTTCTGTTGTATGTGAACCGAGCATCAAAAAAATAAAGGCCATTAATAAAAACTCGTGAAAATATCTAGAGATATGAATATTATATTTCTAACGTGACATATTATAAAGTTAAAAAAAAAATTATTGTCAAGGTGCCATACTCAAATTTGTCGAATTTTGACATTGCTTAATTCACCCTCCTGTGAAATATGAAAATATCACTTTTCTCTATTAGAAAATAAACTTCTGGTGTTCGAAAACCACATTTAAAAGATATATTTTTTTTAAAAGTTACAACAGTTCAAAAGTGAAGGCAAAAAAACGATTTTTTTTTTGTTTGCATACAATATATTTATTTGGTTGTTGTACAGACCTAATATGCCAATCGACATGTGAGTAATCTTTGAGTATTTCTACATTTCATTGCTCTAAATTAACCCGATCATTCTAGGTATATTGGCTTCACAAGGATTTTACCATGTTGCAAGTATACGAAAAATATTTACAAAAGTACGAGAGCGAGGAGTGGCGTTATGATCTTAGAATTAGGTACCTACCTCCCACCTTAAGGGAACTTTGCAATAAGGACAAGGTCACATTCAGTTTTTACTATGAGCAGGTGGGTATAATTCTTACATTAGTGACTTGGTATGTGTGTGGTGCATTAACTAGAGATATTATAACAAAGGGGATTTACTACCGAATTGAAATAAGGGCGGTGAGGACAACCCATCCAACTTTCGTTCGATCTCTTTACTTCCAACCTTATCCAAGATTATTGAAAGGCATGTTAAAGATAGAATGCGTCGGTTCTGGGCTCCATTGCTCTTTCTCTTATATATATATCAATGACCTAGCTGCACTCAAAATACAGGGCAGGCTTACTTTGTTTGCCGATGACACCTCAATTTTGTGTTTGGGCAGAGATGCTGATGTTCTGATCCATACTGTATCTCTTGATGGGGGGGAGGTTTGGGACTGATGCAATGCCAACTGTCATAGTTTGACTTTTACTAAAACCAGCATACCCACCTTTAAGTTTGACTTGACAGGTAGCATCCGTTGTTCTATTGAAAATAAAAGCTGTCTAAACTTTTGGGTCTCTGGATAGACAATAAACTAAAATTCAGAGAATGAATTTCGAAGATAGCTTCTGGCTGTTATGCTTTGCGAATTGTGTCGAATGAGCTGGATAGTATCATGGCAAGAATTGTCTATTCTTGCCTTACTGAATCCTATTTGGGGTATGCCATACAGTTTTGGGGGTTCTGTAGCCTGAATTTGTTTAATTCTGTGTTTGTGTTCCAGAAGAGGGTCACTTGCGGTATTTAGGTATATAATTGCGGTTGTCTTGCTTTGGTACCCTTCCTTATTTGTGCTTTCGTTCTTTATAGTTATATTTTACCATTGACTGTGTTGGCTTAGATTTTGTACATTGAATATTAGTTATTTCGGAAGCTTTGTCGTTTGATATGATTCTTGTGGTAATAAAGCGGTTTTTGATTGATTGAATACATTGCTATTGGTTATAGTTTGACGTCAGAGTTTTTACTAATTCATAAGTGCTTTCTTCGTAAAAAAATCTTTTAAGAAACCTTTAAAATTTCAATTCAACCTAAGCAAATATATAGCCAGTCGTAGATTGATAATAATGTCTGTCGGTAACCTGCAGTTTGCAAGAAACCTATTTTTGTAACAACCAGCAAGTAAAATCGTAGCTGGAAAAACTCTGACTTGGGAGAGTACTACTTCGGAAGAAATAAGTCTTCTTGCCCTTGTGAACTCAGGTTCCCTCTAACTCGAGGGCAGGAAACAACATTTAAGGGTTTCTTTATTACTGTTATCATAAATGGGAACAGGCAGCAGCATTGCTTTTACTGAATCGAGGACACTGAATATTTACTTAGTGTCCATTTTCTTTCTGCGTTCAGGAAGTCAACGATTCCTCAATCCAAGAAATCATGATTAAGGCTTCTGAATTCCCGAGTATCGACGCACCTTAACTGGAATCATCGAATCAGTAGAAATATGACTCAACAAAATGAAGGACGATCGAAACGTGGAACGAGATAAGTATGTGTAATCCGTAATACTATAAGAGAAATGTGCCGAATGAGATGTCCTAATTCCGGGAAAATAACAGAGGGTGATCACACTGATCACGTTATAAACAGATGTGGAAGCATACTTTAAATTATAGAAATTGTTTCTGAAAATACTGCTCGGTCTGTTAGAAATGTAAAGTTACAGGAGGAAATTATAAAAATTAAGCTACCACAGTAAATATGAACATCATGCAAGTATTGCGAAGGTGAATATATTGGGACATTTTCTGTTTGGAAGAGATACTCTCATCCACAAAGAAATGGAAAACTGTTAATATTATGGGTGACCTAAATCAACCCATAGATCATGCCAAATAATACATTATTATCTGATGTATGTACTTTTTCGCTTTTCAAATGGATTTATGTAGTTTTTGGCACTCAGTCTAAGTAATGAAAAAATACCACACCTACAAACCATTAATAAAAATAATTAACATTGTGGTTGACTGCTACGGAATGTAGTTTTCCCGGTAGATATATGTTGACGTTTATCTAGCCATGGACCAAAATAAAGGTTGAGCGTATGGCTAACTAACCTGCCTCGGAAAACAAACAACAGTTATGAAAACTACGAAAGCGCCTCAGAACCGAACGGATCACACAGGAAAACGACGAACGCATCGAAAAAGGAGTATAAGTATCGGTACGTGGAATATTCTCAGCTGGCACCGAACAGGAGCATCCACTCACGCCGTGAGACAACTGGAAAATTTAGGAATGGTCATCACAGCAGTCCAAAAAATCAGATGGCTCGACAGTGGGGAGATCAGAATTAGCAAGTCACACATTTTCTACAGCGGAAATCAAAACGGATAACAAGAGTTTGGGACAGGTTTTGTGGTTTCAGAGAAGACCTTTAACAGCGTAATAGGCTTCAACCCAGTAAGTGAACGCATTTGCGGCATCCGACTAAAGGGACCATTTTACAACTATTCTATCATATCAATTCATGCCCCTACGGAGGAGAAGGATGAAGACATCAAAGAAGAATTCTCAGACCAACTAGAAACAGCAATCATTCAAATACCTAAATAAGATATGATACTACTATGTGGGGACTTCAATGCAAAGATTGGAAGAGAGCGAATGTACAAACCAACCATAGGCATACACAGACTACACAACACCAGTAATGATAATGGTATGAGGCTCATCCAACTAGCGGCTAGCAATAACCTGCTAGTCAAGTCTACAATGTTTGAACACAAGGACATTCACAAACAAACTTGGATATCAAATGATGGTATCACAAGGAATCAGATAGACCACATTTTAGTAGACGCGAGACATGCAAGCAACGTCCTTGATGTACGGAGCTTGAGAGGTGCAGATGCGGACTCGGACCACATCCTAGTAAGAGCAAAGGTGAGAATGCGCATCTCTAGACACAAAAATAAAAGAGCGGAAAGATCAAATAGGTGGGAAGTAGGTAAACTAAAGGACGAAAGAACCAAAAACGAGTTCCAAAAACAAATATTGGAAAACTTTCCATAAACCTATGAAGATGAGAACGTAAATGAGATCTGGGGTACAATAGAGCTATCAATATCTAATGCTGCCAAGGAAATACTGGGTCCAACACAAAAGAAGAAGCATAAGAACTGGTTCGACGATGACTGTCGGAGGGTATTAGAACAGAGAGAAAAAGCCAGAATGCTAACAATACAAGAGCCCAATGAGACAAACACCGATGCCTTGCAGCGAAATAAAAAGGGACGCCAGAATACTAATAAGGATAAAGAAAAGTAAACATGAACAACAAATACTGAAAGAATTGGAAACCAATTTCAGAGGCAATGAATTAAAGGAATTCTATAGGAAGGCGGGAGAAGCAAAATCTGGATTCAGACCAAGAACAGGGAACATCCTGAAGAAGGATGATGGTACTCTAATTACAAATGAGCAAGAAATTATAACGGAATGGCATAACTACTTTAGTGGACTTCTCAATATTCAAGTAGACGACAACCAAAATGCACAAGTTTACCACACAGCAGATTTTCCTGTAGAAGACCCTAGCCTGGAGGAGGTCCGATATGTCATAATGAAGATGAAAAACGGCAAAGCAGCGGGGAAAGACAACATACCAACGGAATGCATAAAATATGGAGGTGGAAATAGGAAGAAATACCGAACAATTGGAAAGAAAGTATTATAATCCTCATACACAAGAAGGGTGATAAAATGAAGTGGGCCAACTACAGGGGCATCTGATTGATAAATACGTCATACAAGATACTATCGATAATTATCATGCAGCGCCTAACACCTATGGTGGAAGGCGTCGCGGGGGACTAGAAAAAACAGGTCTACAGTCGACCAAATATTCACTATTTGACAAATTCTGGAAAAGTGCTGGGAGTTTAATCAAAGGTTGCACCCTATTATTGAGTAAACAAGCCTACGACAGTGTCTTGCGAGTAGAACTCTGGCAGGCAATGGCAGAAGTATCAATCCCGCAAAAGCTAATTAAACTTACCCAAATGTGTGTAAATGAATCCAAAAGCAGAGTTAGAATTGGAAGCACTGTCTCAAGCTCATTTGATATAAACAATGGCCTGAAACAAGAAGGCGCACTATCACTGGTCTTCAATATAGCGCTGGAGAAAGCCATAAGAGCGGCAAATATTAAAGTGGAGATGTACACTAATGATGGACCAAAACTTCTACTTGCCTTTGCGGATGACATCGATGTTATGGCCAGGTCGAAGAACAGTTCATCTAGATAGAAAAGGAAACACTTAAAATAGGATAAGCCATAAACGAAACTAAGACCAAATACATGTACGTATCAAGGCAGGCTCAAAGAGATCGTATAGGCCAGAATGTGACGATCGGAGATTTTAATTTCGAGATGGTGAATAGCTTCAAATATCTACGAGCGGTAATAACGGCCGATAATGACATAACAGAAGAGGTCAAAGCCAGAATTCAGAGTGGCAACAGATGTATGTATGCATTGGACAAAACACTGAGATCAAATCGTATTAGTAGGAGAGCCAAAATACGAATCTACAAATCGATAATACGACCGACCGGTGGCTATGTATGGCTGTGAAACGTGGACATTCACAAAGCGAACGAAATTGATAGTTTTCGAGCGGAAGGTACTCCAGAGAGTGTTTGGGCCGATGCTAGATCCAGTCCATCTTGTCCACAGAACTATAAAAAATAAGGAACTCGCTGAGTTGTACAAGGAACCCGATATAGTAAATGAGATCAAAGGGATGAGATTGAGATGGGCGAGACATGTCCAAAGATTACCGAGCGAACGAACGGCAAAATTGGCATGGGAGAACTACCCCGCTGGTAAACGACCGCTTAGAAGGGCGCGAATGAGATGGCGCGATAACGTAATTAGCGACCTACGTGCCATGGGATTAGACTACGACCCTCAAATGTTGATGGACCGACAGGGATGGAGACGCATGGTGCAGTCAGCCAGAACCCACATAGGGTTATAGAGCTACGGAAAGAAGAAGAAAAAGAAGATCTAACCATATTTATTTTCCATAACAATAATAATGGACCTTTTTTTATATAGGTAAGCATATGTAGGTAAATACCTACTGTAGACAAATTTAACTACAAACTTTGAATTTTAATTTTGATTTTTAAGTTTTTAATTTATTTATTTGTACCTACTGCCTTGTCCTTGGGATTTAAATAACAATAATAGGAGACAATATTTAACTTATTAGCATTTTAATTTAATTAAAAACAAAATTAATTGTCTAGGTTTTCAGGTCAGAAAGACCCTCAGTTCGCATGTGCAAGGACACTCATTGGCGACAAAAGTAGGTTTCTTCATAATTATAGGTTACTGTTTTCTAGCTAAACACCGTCATAATAATGAAGCTACGAATGGAAATACAATTATTTTTATTGATTTAAAAACAAATTTGTCCCAAATTACCACAAAACAGAGAACAGCAACATACTTTAGTTCTTAACTACCCTTGTATTTTATAATGAACTCTTAGCATAATTAAAAGTTTTAATCCAAATCATAGATATGAACATAAATAATTCCATCTGTAGATGTATTTTAAATGTATCATTTAGGGTTTTGACTTTTAGATTAGAAGCGACTACTATGCCGAACTACATAGAAAGGTCGAACAGGAAGTGGCATTGCAATTATGTTGTCTGGAAATCCGTAAATATCTCAAAGATATGTCTTCTACTGGCCTGGATAAGAAATCAACTTTAGAATACTTGGACAGAGAAGTCGGCCTTCAAAAGTTTATACCGCACGGTTTATTGGAAAAAATCAAACCTAAATTATTAAAAAAACACATTCAAACGCAATTTAAAAAAATCGCAAGCATTAGCGAATTGGATTGTATGTTGCAATTTTTGGAGATATTAAAAGCGCAAACTAATTTTGATCAGGAGCGATTTCAAGTCGATTACGGTACAAGTTTTACTATACCGATCGAATTAATTATCGGCCCCGAAATCGGAATTCAAGCGTCAGCGACGAGACGGATAGATTTTAAAAATATAAAAAAATTGCAAATCGAAAATTGTATAGAAACCTCAAAGGTTGCGTTGCGACTCAGATTGACGACTAGTGCAGAAATATTGTGTTTTTGTTGTTGTAATTCTGCTGTTGCCGAAAGCCTGGCTGATTTAATCGATGGTTATTGTAGGCTTCACTCAGAAACGGGCGAGTCAGTTTGGTCTGTGACAGGTGCGTATGACTAGATGTTTTCATTTATTTTTGTATAGAATTTACCAAGGATGAAGTCGTGCGTAGATGATGAATTTAGTTAAAGAGTGAAAGAAGTTTTTTGTTTGGTTTATTTATTATCAACCAGCTATAGTATTATGTAGCAATTGACAAGGCTATCTTTTGTTAGGTTGAAATACATGAAATGTAGTCCATTTAACATTCCAGCACTTATTTAGGTTAAATAATGATCGTTCGGTGATGAAAGTTGTAATTTACATTCATGCAATCGCTTAATTTTAAACGATGATGTATTTTCAAATATTAGTAAGGTAGCTTTTATTTCGACAAAAAAGGCTGAATTCCAATTCATTCCAATTTGTTAATTTATTAAATGAATTTTTCCATACTGTTGTTTGTCAACCGAAGAGCGTGAATACTACTAAATGGTTTACACCGGAGCTTAAGAGAATGAGGAATATTCTGATCAGTGCAAAAATGATATCGGATAGTGAAAATTTAAGTGTTTCTTTACTGTTTGCTATATTTTAGAGCCTCAAATATGTTTATAGAAGCGCCATCGAGGAAGTTCAGAAGTTTTATTTTATACAAAGTCAATTGAATAAACATACAAAACTAAATGTCGGCCAACAGTTGGTGTTTCCTTTGTAAATCACGCGGGGTGTGTTATGAATTAGAAAAGGTTTTACAAAATAAATTAATTGAAAGTAGTATCTAAATTTAAAATTTTAATATTGTTTGTTTAATTTATTTTATTTTTATTAAGATTATTTTTAATCTGGCATGCTTACGTGTCATATTCTAAGACTTTTTAGGTTGTGAAACATTATAAACTCCGCATTGAAATAAATTTAAGTAAAAGCCTCTACGTCAATTGAAACAGTATTGCTGTTTTGCCAACCAGCACATATTAAATATGTATAGCAATACATGTATGGCGACAAAATATATTTTAATTAATATCTATAAGCTTAAAATGGATTTATGATCCTGTTATACCTTATTTTTAGGTTGGGAAAAATCGAGCTTTTCTATTCTTCACTGTCGGAGTTTTCGGTACTTGATTCGTCATTCGAGTTTATTACCATTGGGAAAAACCAAGATGGCGTCAGCGGATGACGACCAAAATATTTGCGTATCTAAAAAGCATTACGAGTGTTGCAAAACAAAATTATGTAGTGTTATGGTGTGTGTAGAGTGTGGAAATTTCTTTCACAAATCGTGTGCGACAAGAGACTTCGCCGAGAAGGTGAAAATTATTGATGAAAACACATTAATTTGTTGCGAAAAGAACATAACCTCAACCAAACAACAAAAAATTGTGGAACTAGAGCAAGAAAACCAGAAACTACGTGAGCTTCTGTCACAAAGAAACAGAAAAATAGACTTAATGAAGAAACATAATGAGAATATCCAAATAGAACCCAAAACACCGATATTGGGAAACGAAATTTCGTACCTAAAATTGCTACTGGCTGAATGTACAGATAAAAACAACATATTAAAGGAAAATAACAGATTACTTCTAGAAAAAATACAAGCTTTAGAATACAATTCCTCTAATAAGAAATCCAATTTTCCGCCGAAAAGCATAGAAAAAGAAAATGGTAAGAGAGATAACTGTAATTCGTTTGGCAACCGGAATCACTTGGAGCAAGTCGACGGATCACCTGCTGATAACGCTGTCAAATCCGTAATTCCAACAACATCGGATATTGTCACAGACAAAAATATGGCACTGGCTACCAAGGATAGCGCCCCAGTAGCAACATCGCATCAAACTGTCGAAGAAGTAGAAAAGGAGAACATAACCCCAAACAACGGATGGAAAACGCAAACAAATAAACGCAGGAATAATAAAAATGTAAACCACCCTGATAAACCTTTCCGGAAGAGAATTGGCACCGCTGAAGAAGCTTCTGGTTTTGGAGGAGTGGAAAAGAAAGCATGGCTCTATCTATATCGTGTAAAAAGAGAAGCTACATCTGACATTGTCATGAACTATATCAAATCCAAACAAGAACTCCAGAATATTGATGTAAAAGTTAAGGAATTACCAACCGAAGAATCAAAAAATAAATGTTTTATGGTGTGCGCCCCTTTTAATTACAAGGATATCATGTACAATCCTACCTTTTGGCCCCGTGGAGTGGGAGTAAAAAGATATGACTTTCGTCGTCAAAAGAACTATGGTCAAATGTCTTTAAACTAAATAATAAATTAGATTCTACTAGTCAGACAAAATTAAAAACCGACGTCAAAGAGTGTAAAAATTCTTTACTTTGTTTAATCCACATAAATGTGCAAAGTATTAGGAATAAGATAAGTGAAATGGAAGCATTCCTGATAACAAACTTTGGTACTAGGAGTCCTGATGTCATCTGTGTTAGTGAACATTGGATGACGAGTTCAGAGGTACAAAATTTCACCTTGGATAGGTATACTCTTGGAGCCAGTTTTTCCAGAAGTGTACTCACCCATGGTGGTTCTATCATATTGATTAGGGATACACTCACTTGTAATTGTTTGAATTTTATTTCTAGTGAAAGAGATATTGAAGTATCAGCTGTAAGAATTGATATACTAAATATAATTGTTATTAATATTTACAGTGCTCCCCAAGGTGACTTTACTATCTTTACTGAATACCTAGATAATATATTATCCTCTTTTAAAACTTCAAATAATATAATTATAAGTGGAGACTTTAACGTACAATTTAACACGAATAATCCTCATACTATTACACTAATAGACCTTCTCGCTACGTATGGATTTAGACAAACAATATTTGAAAATACACGTTGTTCAAATTGCATTGACAATATATTTATTAATTTTGGTTTTAATCATTGTGAAACCACTAACATCGATCCACTACTGGCCGACCACCTGTGTCAGGTCATGAGGATTCAACGTCCGGCGCGGGAGATTGGGAGTACCACTAAGATCTGTCGTCCTATTACAAAAGTAGGCAAAAATACATTTTTTAATCTGGTTAATGACACCAACTGGGATTTTATAGACAGTGGTATGCTCAGTGCCTGCGATGGGATGGGAATCTTTCTTGGAAGCCTGACCTCAGCTTATCAAAGTGCTTTCCCGGAGAAACATATAGTGTGTAAGCATAGCTCATTGAGAGTGCTATGGTTTACAGAAGAACAAAGAAACATGCGCGACAGACTTCACTTTCTAAATGAATACTGTAAAATGCATAACACAGAAGAAAATCGGAAGATAAGAAATAAATATAGGCTGAAATATAAATCTGAAATAATAATACAAAAAAAAATAGCAAACGATAACTTTATCAAAAATTCCAGTAACCCTACAAAAACACTATGGGGTCTCATAAATAAAAAGAAAACAGAACCAAACAAATCTAACTTGACTCCTAATGAATTTAACTCCTACTTTGTCAACGTTGCAAACATGGTTGTTTCTGATCTACCTGATTCTAATCATGATCCTCTAACCTCTGTACAGCATGGGGGCCAGTTACCAATTCAACTGAGGGAGGTCACTTTTAATGAAGTGCGCGATATTCTGAGTTCTTTAAAAGACAAAAATAGTAGAGACATCTATGGCTTAAATGCACCACTATTAAAATCTGTAAAAAACATAATAATCATTCCTCTCACCAAAATCCTTAACCAGTGTATTCGAGAAAGGGTATTTCCTGGCTCACTTAAGGTTGCATCGATAACACCGATCTACAAAAAAGGAAATAGAGAAGATGTATCAAATTACAGGCCTATATCAATACTGCCTGTAGTCTCCAAAATCTACGAGAAAGCCATAAAAATTCAACTATGTGAATATCTAGAATCAAATAATGTCATTAACAAGAACCAGTTTGGTTTCTTACAAAATCTAAGCACTACAGATGCCATATTGAAATATATTGAGTACACACTACAATGTTTTGAAGAGGGTCTCTATTCAGCGGCCATCTTCTGCGACTTGAGTAAGGCGTTTGACTGTGTCCCTCATGATCTACTTCTTGCTAAAATGGAAAAACTGGGTTTTGGCCAGCCATGTCTAAAACTGATTGCATCATATCTTTGCAATCGAAAACAATCATTGTTGTTGAACAGTGAACGATCTGTGGTGCTGGATATAGGTGTTGGGGTCCCACAAGGTTCCATATTGGGCCCCATTCTCTTCCTCATCTTTTTGAGCGATATGGAGCACTTTCTTGATACCACCAAAAGCACCTACTATGCCGATGACACTGTGATTTATGTGGCTGATGAATGCCTGGAGAATCTGAGACAGAGCATTACTGGGGCGCAGTTGAAGGCAGAGGAATGGTTTGCTGGAAATCGATTGGCCTTAAACAGATCTAAAACTGAAATCATGGTGTCGTCTACCCGCGACCTTGGAGGGCTCCAGTCTAATCCTCAATCCTTTAAATATCTGGGTGTGACTCTCGATCCTGGGATGAGATGGGACAAACATGGTGAGGCTATGAGAAGATTGCTCTGTGGAAGTATATTTGCCCTTAGACAATTAGCGGACAAACTTAGTACACACATGCTAAGAATGGCATATTTTGCTCTATTCCATTCAAGGCTTAGTTATGCAATTGTGACGTGGGGTCATTCACCTATCTGCCATCGCTTGTTTGGTCTCCAGCGCAGAGCTGTCAGGGTGGTCGGAGGCTTGGGCTACAGAGATGAGACAAAGCATGTTTTCATTCAGCTGGGTATTCTAACATTACCATGCTTATATGCTTTAGAGTGTATAATGTATATTAAAAACCATAATCATCAATATGGCTCACATGCGCAACAACATGACCATGCAACCAGGCACAGACACAACCTATTGACCACTTATACTAGACTGACAAGGGGTCAGACGGGTGTTAGGTACCATGGAATAAGACTATTCAACTTACTTCCAGATGGCGTTAGGCTTCTGCCAACTAAACAACTTAAGACTCATTTAAAAAAATTTCTTTTGCGGAATGCTTTCTTTTCACTTAACGAAATGTATGAAAATTTAAATAGCTGTACCTGATTTTCGAAATGTCTTGTTTGTCCAATTATTTTGAACTCATGGGTTTTTCCTAGTACATATTTTAATGCAGTTTTATATATTGAGATTTTAAATTTTATAATTGTGTATGTATGTGTGTGTGAATGAATAATCGTATGTATGTTTTGTATGTATGTTTTTATTTTCTATTACACTTAGTGTTTTTACTTAATTGTTTTTTTTTAGCTAATAGACTGAGCATTTCAATATAAAAACTACCGTAAGATGTAATTGTTAGTTAAAATAATATTATACAGAATAATCTCTTTGTTAACTTTATGGATTTTTATACTAGTTTTAACATTACATATATAGGTATCTATTTTAATTTAATATTATATTGTTCTGACGTGTGTAAGAAGTTTTGTAAGTTTTTTTTTTAACTTCATTGTAACTTCCATAACATGAATAAATTCTATTCTATTCTATTCTATTCTATTGATGATAAAACACAATATTCTTTATTTTTGACACCTAATTCTTTCAAACGTCCAGTTCATCAACTACTATCCTTATACTTTGTCGAACAAACTTGCTTAATTCATTTGATTGATGTTTTTCCACGTTTTTTCTTTAGAGCAGCCCAGATCATTTCTATGGATTAATTATTGAATGTATTTGAAAGTTACTTGAATAAAATAGTACAATACGTAAAAATATTAGATACATTGAGTGATCCATTACACACTAATATAGGTGTGCCTGGGGGTATGTACAGGGTGTCCCAAATTCGAGCCTCATCATTGGGATCTCGGGAACTAGAAGAGATACGAGGTTGGTTAAACGGAGGCAATGTTGCGGGATTTGATGCTGATCAAAATGCGACCTTACAAGTTTGAAAATTCCGAACACTTCCGAAGATTTTTGGAAAAAAACGAATATTCGCGATTTAATTTTTATTTTTTTTATGACTTTTTTTGAATAGATATAACAAAATAAATTCCACATTCTCATTGTTACTTTTTCTTTTTTACAAGATGATGTTATCAGATTTTCAAACCGACGTTTCGTCTTTGAGCTGCCATAATCAACTTTGTTATTTTAAGAGCTTCTAAGGTCCCAGAATCAATGACGTATCATACTTATTCGAAAAATTCTTATTAATGGCATTTTTTCATAAGAACTCATGTGTTAGAGAGACAGAAAACGGATTTTTTGTAAGATCTTACACCAGGAAATCATTAAAATGATTTTTTCGAAAAGAGTATGTGGTACAATAATGACAATGTGGTTTATTATTTGTTCCAAATCTAATCCCACACAACTATTTACTTGGGTAATTTGCTGAAAATATAGTCTAGAGCCAATGGTTTGAGGGTTGACCCTTTAATAATTATATTATTTATTAACCACTTCTTATGTTAGTTCTTAAGCTTTCTTTATGCAAAGCGTTAATGCGTAAAAAAAGATTTTTGTTCTTAATGCTATTAAAAATCTATTTTCTGTCTCTCTAACACATGAGTTCTTCTGGAAAATGTCACTAATAAGATTTTTTCGAATAAGTGCGGTATATCATTGATTTTGGGACTTTAGAGGCTCTTATAATCTGTAATAAAAAATCCAGGGCCGTATTTAAAAAAACAAAGTTGATGATGGCAGCTCAAAGAGGAAACGTCGGCTTGAAAATCTGATAACACCATCTTCAAGAACAGAAAAAGTAGCAATGAAAATGTGAAATTTATTTTGCTATGTCTATTCAAAGAGAGTCATAAAAAAATTAAAATGAAATCGCGAATATTCGGTTTTTTCCAAAAATCTTCGGAAGTATTCGGAATTTTTGAACTTGTAATGTGGCATTTTGATCACCATCAAATTGCGCAACTTTGCCTCCATTTAACCGACCTCGCATCTCTTCTAGTTTCCGAGATTCCAATGATGAGGCTCGAATTTGGAACACCCTGTACAGTACTCGGCCCTATATGGTTTTTAACATACTTAAATACCCCAACTGACTTAAAAATTACAAACTTTTTTTGGGAGGATTTAGTAGTTACCATGTCTTTGATATACATAAATTTGATTATATCTGCCTGGTACCGTTATTTGGAACTTTGTTGCTGGCTATATCTGAGAATGATATGAAGTATTCATGGCTATAACTTAACTGGGTTTAATGTTTAGAAATACTTGTTATTCTGCCCATATTTCAAATAAAGCAATCCACGCATGAGCCGGTACGGCCTATAGACTGCCTTAGTTTAAAGTATCTCTACACGGCCAAATTAAATCCTATTGATCTATTCTTTTCGGCTGCCAAAAAGGTGATTCTTCCGGTATAGTTCAGTGAAGAAAGCTGTCAATTTTGATTTCGAAGGCAATTATATAAGGGTTTTAGTGAAGCACGTCAAATTTAACCAAATTCATCCCAAATTGTCAGCTGCTGCGTTCCATGAATTGTTATTTTGTATTAATAATTGTATTAGCTCTGGACTTTTTCAAATTTTGAGATCATCTCATTGTCCTTATGAAAATTCAGTTTTTATATATTCTTACACTTCTCACCTCTGCTTCACTTTTTGTAATACATTGCCAATCCGCTCATGTATGTACATTTTATAAAGCAAAAATGTCAAATTGTCTGTTATAATAGGCATACTATTGGTTTTGAAAAATACAAAAAAAAACATTTGATTGTCTGTCCCACTTTGTGTTTTCCTAGCATTTCTTTAACCTGAGCATTTTTCAAGCATACTTGGCACTCCTATGCCAGACAACTAAAAATAATAAAACAAAGGCGAACCAATGATTTTTTAATGATTTTACACAAGCGGTTTGGCATTGATTTGCAAAGGTTTAAGCTAAAGTAGAAATGCAATAATTTGCAAAAATGATATTAACTCTTAAGGACAATGAGATAACCTCAAAATTCCAAAAACGTAACAATCCAATAATTTCGGATGACGGTGAAATTTGCCGTGCCTCTTAAACCCATGTATAATTGCCGTGGGAATAAAAATTTTACCGTTCCTTGCCACCAGAAGAATGATCCTTTCAAAAGCCGAAAAGAATATGTATATCAATTGGTTGTCACAGATACTTTAAAATAAGACATTTTTTAGGACGTACCTGTTCATGTCTGCAGCACTTTAGTTGTACCGTCATAGCACACCCTAAAGCTACTGGATTATACGTGAATGGTGTATTATTTTTTTATAGATCCAACTAAAGTTACATTTTCAAATTGCAATCATTTTTATAACTTGAGTAACGAACTGACGATGACGGGATGGTATTTAAATATGTGTGTGGGTTTAAAAATATTTAATCTCATCCACCTTTTCTTATATTTATGTATTTTTAGATAAAAAGGGTTTGGACTATATTTTTAAACTAATCTATACAACAATCAACAAAAAGTTAATGAACTATTGAGCAGCACTCTAGTACTTTCTACATTAATTATTAATCAATTATATTTTTTATTTAAATGTGTCTTTTCAATAGATAATTCGAACGCCACCCGGTTTTTAATTGTGAGTTATGCATGAAGCTTGATACTTGACCGTATTTTTAATTAGGAGAAAGTTAAATATGGAAACCACAGCTTTAATGATAAATACCATACAATTCTTCCCATCAGAATATTATTATCGTTTGACATTATCACTTTAGAGACCTGGCTCGTTAAATCGATTTTTTTTTTCAGACATATCCGAATTACAAAACATAAAATCTAACATAAAAACCAAATTATCCAATAGTGATGGAATTTTGCTCTCAGAAGATTATGCTGAAATTATAGAGGAAGGTGATTATTCGGTGCCTGCAGGTAAGGTTTTTCAGAATTTATACTTCTTACTTACTTAAATCTTATTTTTTTGATAAGGAAATGTTTTTAGTTAGAATGACAGACATTTTTCGGTAAATCTAAAAATAAGAAAGCGTTCTTTGGAAATATCAAAGTACCACTAAAAAGACACATCGAGGAAGCACAAAAAAGTGAGAAATATAGAACGCATGCCATATAGATGGAATTATTATAAAAGAGAAGAATACCCAACGAAAAGAAAAGCCAAGAGAATAGCAAACGATGACACAATATCAGACATAAGCATTTAGCTAATGTATGCAAAGTTCTATTAGATAAGAACATTTTAATATGTTTCTAACCAATCTGATCTAAGCGTTATGTTGTGAAATATTCAATACAAAGATAATTGAGTACTTTT
>MU182449.1:328010-349913 GCA_016904865.1 Pissodes strobi | reverse complement strand
CAAAATATGAAAATGAACTCATGCAGTTTTTAGACAACACGCTGTCATGCAAAATTATCGGTAATTTTGATGCACTTGTGCAATTACTTCCGATAATTTTACCGGCAGGTGGAGATACGCCTGGGAAGGATCTATTTTCGTTAAGAGGTCGTCTTTTTCGAGAAAATTTGGCACTTTTAATACCTAGTAAGCGGAACTTTTTTTTAGAAATTCGTTTAGACGTTTTAAATTTAGAACTGGTCTGCAACTGTTGTCCGAGTTTGGGACGAGAAACATGGTCGAGAGAAACCCTGAACGCTTCTGGAAACTTTGGCATTTATCATTTCTTCTATTGCTAAATCCATTTGTTGCCCTACCTTCGTAGAAAGCTGAAACATCTTTTGGAAGTCCAATGGAACCACAGGAGGTGGTTTTATAAAAAGGATCGAATACCCTCTGATTATTTTTATTAAATTTGGGGGTACCTAGCGATTCCCATTGTTAATCGTACTTTCTTTTTGAATTCTGGTTTTTCTCACTTAGATCTAGCTGCTGCACGTCTCTTACAATCCTTGTAGAGTTATCCTTTCGGTTCGACCATATGCTTGTATGAAAACGAGTTTTTATATTTATAATAAGCAAAAGATACTTTGAGCGATTAGCTAGCAAGCTTTCCAATTTATGTTTGTCGTAAGGATGACGTTCTGAAGGAAGTATGTCTCTCGTGACTTGAGCCATAATTGTATTAATTGGTTCATATAGTTTTTCTTGGCATCTATTACCTCTGTTCGATTACCACATACATGCTGGAGTAGATCGTCTGAAACTATTCTGAAGTTTGAATCAGTTCTTTAAGTCTTCTGCAATATCCGGATTCTTTAATATAAAGCGATATAGTGAATTTTCTGTCTTAGGAAATAATTCTGAAAATTGGCCGGAAGGGATTCGAGAATTAAGTTCAAGTTAAGTTGAAGTCTGGAAAACCCTCCGCCTGCTTGGATATTCTTTTGAGCCTCCACATAGCGAATATTATTTCGGGTGGGGTTCCAAGACGTTGAAATTTACAGCATCTGTGTTCAAACTTTTATCCGGGTCAGGCAATGCCGGTTCAAATTGCTTTGTGGCCGGCTTAAAGTCAAATGTCGATGCTGCATCATTATTTTCTGTCAACAAAGCAAGTGCTCTCCATTTAGGAGGGGCCAGGGACCTGACTGGACTTAGCTCTATGTCCGATTTCTCAATATATACCATATACGCCTCGCGCTTTCCTCTTCCCCTTGTTTTTCCTTCCATAAGTCTTCTTGATTGCGTTTGTCGAATAAGCTCTTACAATAGGTGTTCAGTTCTCCTTTGACACAGTTCCAAATTGTCCAGCCTAGATTTTTTTCGAACCGAGCACCTACTTCTTTTACTCAACAAGACGTCTTTCTCCACATCTAAAGTTTGCTTGCCCAGCCGAAGTGACGCCTCTTTGCGCGATAAAAACAAGTGTCTTAAAAGAGCTGCAACTTGGACCACCAGCTCGTGTTGCAATGCCCACCCCCATATTTGGATAGACTAGTCAGGGAGGCTAGTGAAAGGCCACGAGAAAAAATCCATTTGAGAATCCGAATTTCTCCAACAGATCTGACGCAAAATATAAAAAGTATGGCATCGTTGAAGAAATCAATTGTTGAACTATGGATGAGGTGTCATTTACTTCCTACGGTTTAAGTAGTGACGTGGTGAATACCTCCTAAAACTGTCCTCCTCGATATATTAAGGCGGAAATTTAAATCTAAATAATGTCTGACAATACGTATTCGCAATTTTATCAATGACTTAGTTTCTTCTTTTAGTCAGAGATTATGAATTAAATCGAGATCACATAGAACTGGGAATCATCTTGGGAAAGGGTCAATTTGGCGACGTTCACAAGGGCACAGTGATGACCAAAGAAGGCAGTATTATACCTGTAGCTATTAAAACTTGTAAAGGAGACGCAGACGTTTCGACGACTGAAAAGTTCCTTGAGGAAGCATGTAAGTATTGGTCTTAAAACTGTTTTTTTGCTCCAGAAACAACAGGCCGCAAATTCCATGCACGCATGTGTTAAATATATAAGAAATTGAAAAATGGATTTGTAGTCAAAATATTACCCCAGCGTAATAAAGAATAACGAATCTAGTTTGGGTTGATTCTTAGTTACTTAACGTACATGTCTGAATGTTCTGAACTTAACAACAGTCAACTGAAGCTTTAATAACCTGTTTTTATTCAAAGGATGCAAAGTCATTCCACGCTACTCTACCTAGCATAGAGGCCTACGGATTTCATGTCGCATCACTTCCTTACCAAACCACAAATATCGTATATTAACTCTTTTTCTCGTTTATGTTATGATTTCTTCAATTTAGCAGCTTAAATATGCCCGTGGAGTAAACTTAACTAGTTTCACTGGAGATATTCCCTCATAGTATGGAATATAAATTAATATATAATATGTGCGACGTTTGTGGAAATATATTATTATCATCACTTCTTTTCAGATATCATGCAGAAATTTGATCATCCTCATATAATTAAACTAATCGGCGTCTGTTCTGATTCACCGGTTTGGATAATAATGGAGCTAGCAAAACTAGGAGAACTGCGGGCCTATTTACAAAGTCAAAAACCCTATTTAGAGTTGGAAACTTTACTCACTTTTGCATTCCAATTGTCAACCGCCTTAAGTTATTTAGAATCGAAGAAGTATGTACATAGGGATATAGCAGCTAGAAATGTATTAGTAAGTTCCGAGACCAGTGTGAAATTAGCCGACTTTGGATTGTCCAGGTGGATGGGTCAAGATCAAAGTTATTATAGGGCTTCGAAAGGAAAGTTACCGATAAAATGGATGAGCCCGGAGAGTATTAATTTCCGAAGGTTTACTGCGGCCAGCGATGTCTGGATGTTCGGTGAGTACTTTTATAACTGTTTTGATACATTCAGGGTGATCCAAACTCGTGTCGATATAAACGTGATTATATTTTACTAAATCAATTAATTTTTTATTGTTAATGGGAGTTCTATAATATTTTTATGCAATAAAATTTAGAAAGGTGCTCGTGCAAAAGGCCTAAGTTATTTCTTTATTTTTGGAAACAAAAATAACGTATGTAGTTAAGTTACCTAGTCACTGATCTGATTTGATGATCAGGTAAAATATAAAAATATAGTATTTACTTTACCCAGCAAATATAAAATAATGTGAGTACCGAGATTGTAGACTTTTGAGTTTTAAGTAAGTATTATCAGTTTATTGCATTTGATAAAAGTCACGAACGATGCGTTAAGGTGCATGTGTATGAATTTTGGATGGGCTGTGATTTTTTTAGAAAAGCCAATTACTTGACGAGAATCTAAATCAAAAACTGTATTAGATGACGCTTTGAAAATTTTATTTATTTTATTTATTTAGTTATTTATTATTTCAATATTACATACATGTTTCAATATTACATACAATTATTACAATACAATTCTTTGCTACAAATATATACATGTTAAATACAAAATAATTTATTTCTTTTTTTTACAATCATACAATGAAATTATAATTAATTAATATATTAAATAATCAAATAATGAAACAGTCTAAATTTTTATGCAAATTATTCACAATGAGCTCCAGGCGGGCTTGTGTGTGCATATTGGTCAATAATTTTCCTCTTACAAAAATCTAACTTATTTTAATCGGTCATATAACACCTAATAAAACAAAGAGTGGTAAGTTGATATGTCAAAGCCATTGAAACATGTTGCTAATGTCAGTATAGTGATCCTTTATCCAGTTTATTATACACTCAACTCAACCTTTTTGTTAATATTATTGCTTGACATTATTTTGTTTTTTATATTGGTTGGCAGCATATTCCAAATTTTTGGAGCCTACAAAACATTGATACCTTTGAGAAATTGCATTTTTAAGCCTAGGTATTTCAAGGTTTTTATTACTAACTGATCTTGTATTTATTGAGTAGCAAACATATTTCAAAAATGTGTTATTTTTTAGCGAGTACCTAATTACACTTTTTAGATATAATTGTCTGATATTTAAAAATCCTGATTGCCTAAATAACAAATCGGTTGAAAAAAGTTTATGTTTGAATAAAATTATTTTTATAAGATATTCCTGTGTAATTATTACCGAGTTTAAGTAGGTTTTGGAGGCTGCACCCCACGAAACTACTGCATAATTTAATACTGATTCCACAAGTGCAAGATATATGCATTTTCTAACTTTCAGACTCAATATCTGCCGGAGCTGGTAGAATTTATTTATCAGCTTACGCAACTTGCTCGTGACGTACTCACAGTGAGTATCCCATCGAAGAAATTAGTCAAAAAAAAATCGTAGATATTTAGCACTGCTTCTAGAGTACAGCCTCCACGCGCAGTCACAGTTGGGAGTATTCCCATGACACTTTGATAAATGAATAGTCAAATAATCACGGGCGGGTAAACCCCCAACACTGATAGAGAAGGGCACAAAGATAGACTTATCTATATTAACTGTAAGTAAACTATGATCAAACAACGATTTTGCTTTAGTAAGAGCATTCTCAGCCTTAACAAATGTCAAGTCCCAAGTCTAATCCCTAACAAGGATAGCAGTGTCATCAGCGAAACTAACAACCCGGGCCTGATCTATGACATCAAAAATACCATTTACATAAATAGAGAGAGAACAGTATTGGTCCAAGCACAGTCCCCTGTGACACACCAAGATCCACTTTCTCTAAATCACTAAAGGTGGTGAGTTCTTTCCATCAAATAAGATTTAAACAACTGCAAGGCAACTCCTCTAATTCCAATTTGTTCCAACCTCTCTAGTAGAATCTGGTGTGCCACAGTATGGAACGCTTTAGACAAATCTAGGAATATTACTAGCGGCTTGAGGCTCGTTTCAAAGCTATTAATTATGAAATTGGTGACCTAGTAATAGCATTTTCAGTAGCCATACTGAATTGTAGAAATGATTTTAAATTTTTCCAGAAAGCAACATAATCTATTTTTAATACATTTTTCCAGAACCTTTGAGATACTACTGGTTAAGGCAATTGGTCTGTAATTGTTTTTATCTTTTTTTATTTCCAGCTTTATGTAGGGGTATTACAACCGAAGTTTTAAAATTTTTTGGGAAGATCCCTGTAGTAAATATAGAATTAACTAAGTATTTTAGTGGAGAGATGAGTTGTGTGTTAAAATATTTTAATATATATGGGGTAATACCATCCTCACCTGAGGGATTGGTATTTTTTAAAGTATTTATTGCTTCGGCTATATCAAGATCTGTGACCTTCCTAAGAAAAACGGAGCTATCATTTATTTGACCTTTAAATCCTTGATTTGGGGCCCCACTATGAATTTTAGCCGCCAGGGCTCTTCCCACATTACAGAAAAAGTTGTTAAATTTATTTGCAATTTTTCTGGGTTCTGTTAAGTCATTTCCTGAGGAACCATTTATAACTTTTATATCAATATGATCACAGCCGTCATTTGTTGCTTCCCTTATTACTGACCATGTTTTTTTAAGATCATTCGTACTCATTTCAAGGTGATTCTTATAATACCAGTTTTTAGCTTGCTTAATAATCTTAATTAAATTGTTATGATACTGCTTAATATTATTCAAAGCAATCATATTACTAGGATGTTTTGCATAGATTTTTTTAAGTTTGTCCCTTTGGCGAATTGATGTTAGTATACGTTTTGTTACCCAAGGTTTTATTCGTAAATTTTTATTTGAGATTTTAAAGGTTTTAGTTGCTCTACTTATACAGTCCTGCAACATACTAACAAATTTATTTGCAATGTCATCAGGGTCTCCAGCACTATACACCTCTCCCCCAGCTTTGCCCTTCTAAAAGTGTTTTTAAATAACATTCGGTTTTATTTATATATTTATTTTTATTATTTTCAGTGCGATCGTTTAAATTGACTGCAAGTAAATAGGATAGTGGTCTGTCAGACCACTATTAATAATAGCCGATTTACAGTTTTGTTTTCCACGCATAAAAAGTGGTCAATGCATGTTTTTGAGGTCTTTTCAACTCTAGTTGGTTTATTTATTTTTTGCACGTACCCGTAAGCATTCAAGCAATTTATGTAGTTATTTACAGTTTTAGATGTTGTGTCGAGCAAGTTAATGTTAATATCTCCACAAAAAACCTCGACTGTACATCTTTGCGAGTCGTTTTGTGACAACAGATTTTCTAGATCCTCAACATATCTGTCTGGATCTGTGGAGGGAGATCTATAGTGCCCAACGACCCCAATAGAAACGTTGCCCTTTGTTACCCTTAAAAATCTACTACCATTGACACAGACTATATCATTAGTACAGATAATATAATTGCCATCGCATTTATTAATTTTACTTTCGTTAAAAAAAAAATTATACTGTTTTATGCTAAAGTCTTTAATATTGTGCCACTTACCAGTCTCAGAGAGTACAATTACATCTGGGTCTACATTACTCTACATTATAGCTATCTAAGGAAGCTAAAAAATCATTAAAATTTTTACATATACTACGAATATTAACATGCAAAATAATACAGTTCTTTTGAGGACAACTAGATCTTTACAATGTTCAAAATTATCACAATACTCTGAATCACAGGACCAATAGTTATCTAGAATAGAATTAACAGCCATTTTTATACCTGTACATACTTTTAGGAACATTTAAATGATTTGTAATTTACATTACTACTGTTGCATATGACTTTCAATTTGATTTTCATTAGGTATTCGAATCTTTATCTTTATCAGTTTTTCTTGCGAATATGCAACCATTTTTATGCCACACAAACCTATATACATTGGTCTTTTGTTTTCTGGCTTCTCTATTGTGCGGAGTTAATTCTTAATTCAAAAAGATTTTGGAGTTTCCATCACCCACCTTACAGTCGCTTACGGTAAAAATTATTTTTTCTCTTTTCTTCTGTAAAATCTGCTGTTTAAGTATTTCATTTTGCACAGTGATAATAAGCATTGATGAATTTTATTATCCTATCTTTCAACATGTTTAACTGTTGAGATACAATCTCCCGTGAGAGAATGATCAATGTATCTTAGAACTTTAACGGCTTTTTCTTTTAACACATCGCTGTTTTCTTTCATGCTTACGTTTAAACCATTTATTACTAGATTTTTTTTCTTTTTTTCGTATTCGTATTCGTTCAGTATGGTCTTCATTTGTGTGATTTCTGTCCGCAAGACCCTATTTTCTTTCTTTCATTCATCGAGCATTTCTAGAATAACTTTGTTTTTTTGAGTTTGTTCGTCGAATATATTTGACATAAAATCGGCAGATTTCCTAACTTCATTCAGTCCACTTTAATTAAATGATGATACCTCTTATGCAGGGTGAGCTAGTTGAATTTAAACTTTTCGCCATATCGAGTTTTGACACGCACTACTTAATGTTTTATTCCTGTAAAGCCTAATAATCTGGAGCAACCAAATTTTCTTACATTAAAGAGGGAGGATATGAATAGAACATGTCAAAAATCGCATTGAAAAATCTACTTTAAGCGTAGGTGCCAGTCAACGCATAGCCATTTTCAAGAAGTCAATCTCAGAATCGTAAACCTCGTGATCTCTGCTATATAAAAGCTCTGTAACAATCGGGAAATACGAGAAAAGGATATTAAATTGCGGTTTAATTGCTTGAAATATCATTGAAAATGGTTTGAAGCTGGAAAAATGGGTCAGGATTGGAAAAATTATATTTTTTCAGTTTAAAAGGTTTTTTTACATGCTCACATTGATCTTATCTTCATTTATACAGGTGGTGAATAAAGGTTCTAAATTTAATTAATTTATACTCTTTCTTTCCGTTTTAATTCATTTGGTGTGTTTGTTTTATCTTTATACAGGCTTCCCTCGTTCCATTCCCTAAAACTTTAATGATTAATAAGTGCGAAACGGTGTGTCGCAGATGCATGTTGTTATATCGTTTGCGCGAAGGTTTATATTTTACATTCATAATATACCTAATATGCTAAACTATATGTTGAAAAGTATAGTAGCGCTCATTGCATTAGGGTTTTTGGCTGGTCTAGGCCAAAATTCGGGTTATAACAACAACTTCATTGGAAACAGCGCAAGTTTAAAAAAGCTTTTTTCATTAAAAACCGAATATATTCAGTAAGTCAAGCGTAGAAATACCCACTATTTGGAAACCACTAATACAGGCATCCAACTGGGTGCCTATATAACCCAAATTTAAAAAAGAAAACAAACATAACCTTAAAAAAATTAGAAAAGTCGTGTCACTGACAGGAATCGAACCCGGAGCATCGTATCACACAGCATCTAACTACTGCATCACCAGTCTTGCTGAAAGCAATTCACTGAACCGCAAAGACATGCTGCTTCATAAACTGTTATTACATTCCGTACTTGAGTTTGGCACCAAATTACATTCCATACACGATATTCGCACTCGCGTATTGATTGGATGGGAGTTTTAATTTTGAACGGTTTGACCAATAACAACCCCCTAGGTGCTAAATAGATGTACGGAATGTATAAATGCCCATGGGTGAGCGCCTTGCTATATATAAGCTCACTAGCCAGGATTAAGATTAGTTTACACTTGATAACGGACAGAGATAGGTCTGTCTGAAACATTAAGTTAAGTAAATAAATAAGTTAGAAATTGTTCTTTTAATATCAGTAATGAGTTAGACTGAGAAAAAAAACGTATTACATTACATTGACAAGTAATGAAATATTCATTTGAAAATGACCTCAAGTTTGTTTCAAAATAAGCATCTACGCTGTGATTTGTTCCCAGTATTATAGGGGAAAAATTAAACGCTCTATAGTTTGTTTATTTTAGTATTTATTTCTGAAAGACCAGACACAGCCATATTATGTAAACATCATGAGCCGACTAATAAGCTACATTATTCTGATCACATATACATTTGGTGAGTTCTATATATTCTTCTCGTCCTCTCTAATCATCACATTCTCATTAGAAAGTAAAAATATCCCCTCTTTACTACAGTAAAATTTGCACAGCAACTGTTCGTATCGGTCACAAATTTAGTTTTCTCCATCAGAAAACATATTATATTATGTACACATATCATATAAAGCTTTGTTACAAAGCCTTGTTAATTATTAAGTTATCTTATGGAATTCCATTTTTACTATCTAAAGAAATAGTCTGCGGAGTGTGCAAAGGCATGATTGATAGCATCCATTTTCTTCTTTAACTCTTCTCTGTTAGTTTTAGCGTCTTTTTTCGGACGCCGAGTGCCAGGATTCATGTAATCAGATAGATTCCACATTTGATTAACTTTTCTTCTAGGCAACCTTGTGGTCGTTTCAACTTTTTCAGTAGTAGTTGTTGTAGGTATCGTGTCAACAGAGATACCAGCTAAGAAGCAATCGTTTTGTGGCACAGGGACCAGTTTACTTTTACCTCTTGTAGATTTGTAGGCACTAAGGTCACTGGGTGTTAAATCTGGTCTGCGAGGTAATTGGAATTTTCCATCATTGTCGAAATTACCATCGGTTTTGGTTTGTGAATTCTTCGAATATTCTGCAATAAAAAAAATATATATATTATAAAAATATAAATATTTTGTATATATTTGAGATGGGATTTAAAGACTCTCCTCTTGTGTCTTGGATGTTCTAGTTTTCACGACGCAATAAAATGAAAACGCATTGTTTAATATATCTCCTGTTAAATATTCACAGTGATAATAAATTTTTGAAATCCAATATTGAAACTAATATTAAACCGTTTGTACAGATTGTAATTTGAGGAAAAACTTATAGAGAAATGAAGAAAGAAAAATATCTCTCAAAGCTTGTTAAATTCCTATGATATTTCTAAGCAGATGTTTGATAATACAAGACAAGAAGCATATCTACCTCATTTTTGTTAAAATATTTTCAACTTTAAAGTATGCTAATTTTAAAGGCTTTAGGGGCGATAACCTTAGTAAACACAAATCAACTTTTGAAACATTAAGCAATAACAATTTGTCCGTTGTTACATGTGAGTCTTCTAAAGGAGTGAGTTGTTTCTGCAAATTCTTGCTGTTCTGTTAAAGAATAAATATCTAGATGTGATAAAAGGTTAAGGTGGTATAATTTTATTAACTAAACTTTTCAAGGTAGCCACTTTAAGAAATTAATATAGATAATAACACTATCGACAGTCGATAAATGATATTGAACTTAAGAGATGCTGGTTGTAAACAATTTCAGAGGGGTTGCTGAAAAAAAATAGAAATGCAATAAATGTACAACATTTTAATACATTCTTTGTAAACGTTGCTGATAGAATATGCCAACCTTATTTCAGTTCGTGATAAAAGGCAACGCAGGTGCTTTTCGGTTGTACGATCAATTGCGTTTTTTGTTGTGTTACAGGTGTGGGTGTGCGGTGTATTATATACTGTCGGCCAGAGAAAAATTCGCCGGTTTTAACGTGCTATTTCGTAAAACTGTGCGGTCTCAGATTATTGAATAATCGCCTATTAAGTATAATAAACAACCTTATCTCCGGAACGTATATTGTAAACATTCTTTTTTGCGGGAACGATGAACGGCTAGTTTAGAGATAAGAGTAACAATGGCTTGTTTTGAATAAGCAGGTCCGGACTTTATTTGTTCATTCTTTAATCTTTTCTCATAATCTTCCCTGCTTATGGTGCGACTACAATATTAAATCGGTATGACTAACTGTAAAGTATGTAAAACAGACGATTGTAAGGTGTCCTTGTGGCCTTGCGAACGATGTGGAGATAAATATTGTTCCCTGTGCGCTAAACTCAGTGCATCTGAGGTGAGATGTATGGAATTGAATAAGTTGCGTGTCCTCTGCTTTTATTGTGATGCCTGCCGCAATAGAATCAGGGAACCTAGCCCGGATGTAGTAATACCATGGGACAAAATGAAAAAGGAGATAATTGAGGAAATTCAAAGCATTTGTTTTGCGGCAATTATTGATCAAAGCAGCGCCAAATTCGACACATTCATGGAGGAAATGAAGCAATTGAGTAGTCAAGTGCAGCAACTGATTAAAACTCAATATGATGTGGTTGAGAAAATTCAACCCAAATTGGATGATATCGGAAACAGAGCGGAGAAGGCAAAATTGGATCGTAACGAGCCGCAGTCGTTTGCTGGCGCCGTTAAGAGCAGAAACGCATTGGTGGTTAAACCAAGAAACTTCTCTCAAAGTGTCACGGCTACCAAAAGTGATTTGTTACTGAATGTAAACCCGAGTGAACAAAATATTGCTATTCAATGTATAAAAGGCACCAGTAAGGGAGGAATGGTTCTTAACTGCCCGTCCAGAGAAGAAGCTGAAAAATTCAAAAAAATTATTGCTGAAAAACTGCCTGAAAAGTATGATGTTAATGCCTTGGGTAACCTTCACCATCGAGTTAGAATATCTGGAATATCTGAAAGGCATGATGATGAAATGTTGCTAAAACTGCCCAAACAACAAAATCAGCCTCTCCTTCATCAAGAAAATGATCTTAAAGTATTAAACACTAGGCCTGTAAAAAATAAACCGAATACATTTCAAAGCGTAATCCAAGTGGGACCAGTGGGTTACAAGAATATTATGCAGACTGGCTATGTGTTCGTTGGCTACGACTACTGCAGGGTATTTGATGGACTGGAAATTAGGAGATGTTTTAAATGCTGTGGATATCACCATCTGGCAAGTAAGTGTGAAAATGAAGTAGTTTGTCCAAGATGCGCACAAAATCACGAGGTAAAAAACTGTCAGGAAACTTTGCTGAAGTGCACCAACTGTGTAAAATCTAACCTCTAAAGTCCAACAACAAATTTACTACAGATCATGCTGCTTGGGACTATCGGTGTTTTACCTACAAACTGAAACTCGAAGAGCTGAAAGCTCAGGTGTTCCAATAGCAGCTACGGAATGCCTCCGGGGCGCACAATTTCTGTGTTGGTCACGTGAACATACGGTCACTAGTCCCTTCATTTGCAGACGTGAAGGATCTACTTCTGCACAAGCAGTATCATGTTTTGAGTATCTCGGAAACGTGGTTGTGCTTGGAATATCCTGATGCATTGCTGAGTGTCCCTGGATATCAGCTTTACCGTGTAGACAGAATTACTAGGGGTGGAGGTGTGTGCGTGTATGTCACTGCCAATTTGAGGAGTTCAGTGATACAAGTGCCAGCGGTACAGGACAGCGGAGACGTGGTTGAACAGTTATGGATTGAAGTGGCGTATAAGAATAAAAAAATACTAGTTGGTAATTTGTACAAACCCCCATTAGTTGGCTATAAACAGTTAAGTTTTGTGGAAAATGTTTTGTCTACACTAGCTCCATCCTATGACCATACACTCCTTATGGGTGATTTAAATATAGACTTGTTTGTTAGAACAGTAGAGAGCAACTATCTCGAATCGCTGTTGCGCGTGTTTGACCTAAAGCAGGTAGTCTCTGATCCGACAAGAGTGAGCAGAAACAGTTCAACCTTAATTGATATTATCTGTATTGATAACAAAATAAAAGTTATAGATTCGGGAACCGTAGATATGCTCAATCTGATGGATCACAGACTGGTGTACTCCATTCTTGAGATGGAGGCACCCAAACCTGCTGCTAAGATAATTACATATAGAGATTTCAAACATTTCAATAAACAACTCTTTGAATACGAAATGGAGCAATTGCGATTCGAGGAGATGCTGCAACAGGGACATCTGGACTTGGACACTAAAATCTGTCTCTTCAACCAAAGGCTGACGGAACTATTTGACAGACATGCGCCTTTGAAGTCGGCTCAAATTAAACGTAAGCATAAACCATATATTACGGATACAATTAAAGAAATTATAAAGCTAAAAAATAAGGCATTTAATAAATATAAAAGAACCAGAGATGTTGCTCACAAAAATTATTACATGGACATTAAGAACTACCTCTCCTTCGCAATCCGTAGCGAAAAACAAGCCTATATGTCTTTTGAGTTGACGAAGGCTCAAAAAGATCCAAAAAAACTGTGGTCAAAAATGAACAATTGGAATATTCATTCCAAAAGCAATAATAACATTCCCACTCACTTAAGGGACGTGAATAAAATAAGTGACTCCTTCGCTAGCGTGGCTGAGTTGGCAATTCCGGTTAATGTTGAGACACTTAATTTTTTCAGGAACAATAAATTAGATAACTTAGATAATAGTCGCTTTAGCTTTAGTACCATTTCTGAATATGATGTGTACCGGGCCTTTGCCCGTATTAGATCAAAAAGTGTGGGTATAGATGGGTTAAGTCATAATATGTTGTTGTTTAGCTTGGATTATGTTGTACCAGTGATTACTGAGTTTTTTAACATATGTCTGCAAGGGGGAGGGTTTCTGAGCATATGGAAATGCTCCCTTGTTAGACCATTACCGAAGAATTTTAAGATAGAGAGTTTTGCCGAATTGAGACCGATCAGCCTCCTGCCGATCTTGGCCAAAATATTGGAATCTCTGGTATCCGAGATGATTTTAGAGTTCACATGTGACAAAAATATCGTACCTGCGATACAATCCGGGTTCCGGAGGAGCCACAGTACTGCGACGGCGCTTAGCAAGGTAACAACTGACATTGCAAAAAACATGGATGAATCCATGGCCTCTTGCTTGGTCCTTCTTGACTATAGCAAGGCGTTTGATTTAATTAATCATGATATGCTGGTGGCGAAGGTCGGCTACTTTGGCTTTTCTGAACAGGTGTGTTTATGGTTTTCTAGTTATCTTCGCGCAAGAACGCATATCGTGGAGTTGGATGGGGTGAGATCGGGGTCCGTCCTGATGAGGCATGGAGTGCCTCAAGGGAGTATTCTGGGACCATTACTGTTTAGTTTATATACCTGCGACCTTCCTAAGCGGGTCCGGTTTTGCTCCGTCCACCTTTACGCGGATGACACCCAACTTTTGGCAGGTTTTTCCCCTGAGAATGCGAGCTGGGCTCTACAGGAGGTGAATGGCGATTTGGGCGCGATTTTCGGATGGTCTACCGATCATGGTTTGATTCTGAACGCGAAAAAAAGTACCTATATGATAATTGGTTCTAATACCATCAGAAACAAATTTAGTCTTTATAATTTTACTGCCCTGAACGTTAATGGGTCGTTATTGCCTTCTGTGGAGTCTGCTAGAAACCTTGGAGTGACGTTTGATGTGGGGCTGGATTTTGAGGCTCATGTTAATAAAAAATTGTCAGCTGTGTACATTAAGTTGAAAAGCTTATACGCATTTAAATATGTCTTGCCTGTTAAGATTAAATTGATGCTAATTGAATCGCTAATTTACCCCCTACTAGACTATTGTAATGTAGTATACTACAAATATTTAAGTGGTGAGCTCCAAAAGAAAATACAATTGGCTCAGAATGCGTGTGTTCGATTTGTTTTCTGTGTAAATAAATTTGATCATATCTCTCCCGTATATGCTCTAAACAATCTTCTAAAATATGAATATCGAGCGAAGCTTCATTTCGGTGTATTTGTTTATAAGGTGTTCAACTCTAGATGCCCAGGTTACCTGTGGGAATATATGGTAGCGAGACAAGACCTGCACAATCTAAATCTTCGTAACGTGGTTAGATATCAAATACCGCAGCATCGTACATCTAAATTTAGGGACTCATTTGCCTTTTTGGCCATAGAGCTGCTCAACTCGGAGATATATAACATTATGATACTTAATTCATTGGCGGCTTTCAAACAGAAATACAGGTCTTGTCTTCTCCAAATTATGTCATAATGTATAATAGCTTAGTTGTTATTTTTTCTCTCTGTTAACTGAGATACTTGCATTTGCTTAGTAACCATATTGTTTGGTGAGGTAACATGGAAGAACGCCTTGCGAATGTTACCTTTTGTGTGATAGGATGTAATGTGACTGTATATTCATCTATTATTGCATAATAAACGTTTTTTCTATTCTATTCTTTTTCTAACCTTCTTCTTCAAAATTCAAATAATTGAAAACGCCATATTAATATTGGTGATGCAGTTAATGCACTTAAACCATCCAAAATCCAGTAAGGATATTTTTGAATATATTATACCAAGGTACTGCTAAAAAACTTAAAGATGCCTTGATTATACCCCTAACTTGCCTAATAAACTCATGTAAGGGAAGGCCTATCCAGATATTTAAAAAAAAAACAATATTTAAAAAAGAGGACATAAATTATGTTGACAATTATTATAAGCCCATATATAGCCTTTGTACCTCCTTTATCCAAAGTTTTTGAGTATTAATTTAAAATCCAGCCATATGAAACAGCTTACTTGTAAGCATCCAGTCTGGTTTTAGAGTCAATCAAAATCAGCAGCAGCTGCCATACTTTTCACTCCTCGAGAATGTGGTTACAAGCTTTGAAGAGAATAAATATGTAGGATCAATCCTGACTCATTTCTTCATGCCAAGAGATCCTTGTATTATCGGAATTTATGGGGACCAAAATTTTAAAATAAAGTTCCAAAATTTGTTAGGGATTTAGACGAAGAGCATTTTGTATAAATTGTTAAAAATATCTGTTGGATAATGCTTTTTATATGGTATAAGGAGTTTTTAAGCAGAAATATTTCCGAGGATTTGTCTACAAACCTATATTTTTTTACTTTTATATTTTGATTTATTAGATGTATGTAAGATTTTCTATATATTTTATTATATTGATATGTGTAAGAACTATTATTTGGCTAGGAAAATATAAATCGGTACTCCTAAATAATTTTACTTAATTAAACCGATTTTTAAAAATTAAAAAAAGACCTATTTGAAATGTTATAAGAGATCGTAATTGATAGTTATTTAAAATATATAATTTTATATAAAACAAAACAATTTGGTTTTCAGAAAAATGAATCAACACGAGATGTAATTTGCTATCTAACTAGAAATCTTATAAATCACTTGATATCTATATATTTTAGATTTAGCAAAAGCATTTGACGCTGTACGTTGCTGATGTTAGAAATCATGAAATTAAGAAAATATATTAAATTTAATGAAAAGCTATTTAACTGAGAATTTAATGAAAAGCTATTTAAGTGATGGACATTTACATGGAATACCGCAAGGTACTATATTAGGATTTACTATTTATTTAAAACTTTAAATGTGAAAGAAAATGGTATAGTTTTGCTGATGATAAATAAAGTTGTGATTTTGTTAAAGCTCCAAATTGAAAATTAATAGAACAAATAACTAGAAAGTATTTTGTTAAATTTAAAACAGGGTTTGACGATAATTTATTAACCATGAAAGTTAAGAAAGTGATAACAGAAAATACTTAGGAAGAATTATATACCCTTTAAATGAAATTTACACATTAATTATATAATTTAAAAATTGAAAAGTATTTTATCAAAATTTATCATTTCAATAGTTTATTGGGAATAAAACGTATTATTATTATTACTACAGGTCCCACGCTAGTAAAAATATTGTTTTGAAGAAAAAAAACCTGTGTCATGGGAAAGCGAAATTGCATATTTTTCACTTTTTCCTGTAACTCTTCTTTTTCATTATTAAGCTATGATTTATATTTATAAACTACTGCAAGATGTTTACTGTTATAGCCTTCTTTAATGGATTTACGAATACAAAGGGTAAATAACGTAGATAGCATCACGAAAACCCAAATACCACTGATTTAAATATATCATGCAGCAGTTACCAATAAAGTATCAGTGTCGTACCTTTAGTAGATAAATTATTATTTGCATTAACTTGAGATGTGGCTGTATCAGTTGGAAAACAACACACCATTGGAAAAGTGCCATCGAAGCCACATTCCTGTCTCCTTAAAAACAGCACTGCGCTAGGCGATAGAGGTCTTCTGAGACTTCCGATTAGGTTCATATAAGGACGGCATTCTGTAAGTCTGATACAGGTATCTCTAGTTCGGCAAGACGGATATGTCTTAGGTATAGCTGAAAATAAAATAATTTAATTATTATTAATTAAAACATCTTTAATAAAAAGCAAAGAAAACTATATATTTTTGCACACTGGATACTTAAGGGGTAGATTTTAATGAAATAACGTGATATATGAATTTTAGGGGCACGCTGGAACTGTGGTTTATAAGTTAACCACATCAAAACAATAATTTAGAAAACCAAATGACTAAATATATTATTTATTAAAAAAAATACTGCGTACATACAATGCGGACATACAGTGTACCGTCTTGTGTATTTTGTGATATGCCTTGGAAAATTTTTAAATTTAACATATATACAATTTTATCTAGTATTGTGCTGTTTAGAAATGTCAGGAAGAAGTCCACAGGATTTTCCATATTGTCAAACTACACACTTGGTCCGGTGATCTTGTCAAAGTCAAATTCAAAACTTGGCAAAGCACACCAGCTCTTTACTATTTTATTATTCTGAACCTTTTAATTATAATTTCTAAACAATTTTCGTTTTTGACAACGGGAGCAGATTTGTTCTTTCAAGCATCAAGTATTTTTAAGTTTCTTTATGTTTTTTAAGTTACACCTTGGTACCATAACCGAAGAGGTTTTATATTGAAAATTTCAATAAGATTTTGGTAAAGAAAAAGGTAGAAAATTTGACACACAAAAAATTTAGGTCATATGTACTCATTATACACAATGAAGCAGTTAATTCATTTGTATCGTAAATATTTATTGCAAAATTCCATGCTAAAACAGAAGTTTGAAATGGCTTTATTGAAACTTTCATTAGATCCCAAAAAAACACTTGAACTGTCCTGTTTAATGATGGCGAAACTATCAACGGAAACATTTGTCATTTGCATAAGCGAACATTCTCTACCTTGCTAACATATTTTCGATAGTGCGATGTTGCCGCTTCTACTAGAAAATAGTAGCAACTGGGATATTTTAAATAGAACACGAAGTACGCATTATTATTTTTAGACTCTATTAATTTCTGAACAACTTTCCTTAACATTTTCCTATACCTATCTCTTGCCGTTTTTGAGATAAAATTTTATTTCCATTTTTATTTTCAGAAAACACGACTTCTAAAAAATGCTGATATTTTTGAACTCTGAGATTATTATTATTGTTATACCTACCGTAGTCAACTTTCTGACATATAAGCATTTATTCGAAAAAGTTATTACCATTCGGTTTTTGGTAAGTTTGCCATAATTAACTATTATTTGACATAAACGTCATGTCACTCTCGTCATTCTAGTATTTGACAAGTTGTAAATGCCTTTTTTATTTCTCCGAGGCGATTTTTATGAATTTATTTATTTTGTTTGGACAATGTATTAAAATCATCAGCAGGACATGTAGAGAGTTTAATGAAATGTACCCCACTCGACAGCCATTGAACCTCAGAAAATTTAAGCGTATACAATATTAAAAAACAGGATCTAAAAATCTTGAAATCATTTGATAGCGCGATGTCTACAACCCTTACTTGCATTTACTGATTACTGCACCAGGGGTAAAATCTAATATACTAGGATCAGATGATCTCGGATGACAAGGTCCCAGACATTACGGACGATCGTAAAATTCCTATTTTATTACTAAGAGCGTCGATATTCTTTAAGTGGTAGATTATCTATTTATGAAGTTTTCGACAACTGTTCTCAAGATGTTTGAGTAGTTTCTTGGTGAATAGCACGTAGTTTAATTGGTTGCCTATTAGCATGCAGAAATCATTAAATCTGAGTCTTTCTTATCAAATTGTCCATACAAAATAAATAAATTCATAAGGAGTAAATTGCTCCCAAATCGGTAATAATATAAAGAATGTTCTAAATAACACTGAATTAGTATAGTATAATCAAACAAATTGTTTTAATTTCCACTTATATTAACTTGAACTTGACATATGTGTCGTCACAAAAGTTTGCTTTAAAGTGTTTATAATAATAACAGTTTTGGGTTTATGGTCTTCAGGTGGGCCTAAGAGGATATAAATTTAATAGTGGGGAAAACCCAAAATCCAATTGTTCGTTAAGTAATAGTCTTGTATCTTTGAGTTTATTAATTTCCATGATTTCTAATAAGTTTAATTTTTTGTTTTTGTTTTCCAAATGTAAGATTTTGAAATCTTGATTGAAATTATGATTTTCGTTTGTAAATGTTTGGCATAATGAGAATTATCCTTTTTTAAGCTATAACTAGATTTATGTTCTTTGATTCTCGTTTTAAATGTTCTCCCTGTTTGGCCTATGTACTTTTTTGTACAAGAACCACATTGTAACTGATAAACTCCTGATTGATTATATTTATTGGTTTTAGATTTATTATTTTTAATCAGTTTGCCAAGAGAATTATTAGTACCGAAAGTTATTTTGACATCTCTTTTCATAACTTTTTTGTGAGACGTGTATCCCAATGTAATAGATATAGTGCTGTTATTATTATAAACACTAAAGCAAACTTTTAAAGAAGATACAGTGTGTCGAAACATATGTCAAGTTCAAGTTAATATAAGTGGAAATTAAAACAATTTGTTTCATTATACTATTAATTAAGAATGTTCGATTTAAGAAAATAATTTTTTGGCACTAACCGAGATACCTGTATTTTTAAACTACCGTGTATATTGCAACTAAGATTTAACTGTGGGGTAAAGAGCCTTCAGACGTACCCAACTCTGAACCAAATGGCAAAGTCTTATTATAAGTTCAAAAATATTAAGATTTTGTTAGAAGTTATGTTTTCTGAAAAAATATATATAAATTGATTTTTATATCGGAAACTACAACAGACATCAGGTATAGGAAAATGTTAAGGAGACATTTTAAGAAATTATTAGACATTTTAAAGATACTACTAAGTGGTTAGTGTTGCATTTAAAATATTACGGTTGCTCCTAGTTTTTAGTAAAAGCGGCAACACTGCATGGTCGACAATATTTTTAGCAAAGTCAAAAATGTTTATATAAATTATTATTTTCGATGCATATAAATTATTATTATTTTTGGACTTTTTTATTTTAAATTGCACTGTATATTTTTTACATATTCATATTCTGCTTTAAATTTTCTTTCTAATGATGATTCACAAGTTTAAATTTGCTTTAAAAATGGCGCAGCCGGAGCTATTTTTGAAAAAGTACAATAGTCGCTCTGAATAATGTTATCAATGACAATCATCAAAATTTAATTATTTTAACGTTTTTATGCGTATTTTGACAGGTTGTGTGCTACCCTTCAATTTGGTGTTGTCGCAAAATGCAATTGAAATAAGCATTTAAAAACAAAACAAAAAAAAAATACTTTTTTACTGAAACAATCAAAAGGGGTAAGTTCGTTACTCAAAATATTAAAATAGAAACAAATTTGACTGGAAAATAGTTCCGGCAAACGAGCAAATCTCAACTTTTGACTAATAGTTAGAGAGGAAATTTAAAGCAGAATACGAATGTGTAAAAAATATATGAGGTACTATTTAAAATAAAAAAGTCGAGTGCACTTCTGGTTAACCTGGATCTGCCATCGGATTGCTGATATTTCGAAAATAATACAATTATTCTGCACTTATATTAATATCCTAAACATCAATCCAGTTATATTTAAATTAGATACAGTCACAGGGGATTACATTGGATCTGGTCACTACGAACCATGATCACAAGTAACATCTTCGTAAAAACTAGGACGGAAACCAGAGAAGAAAGATTTCTAGTGTTATTACGAAACACAGTGTTAAACACATTTATTTTTGATCTAATTTAATTGTAATTATTTGTAAATGTCAAATTTGGACAGGTGGTCATTTTATTCTTATGAAACACCCTGTATATCAATTTATATTTGGAAAAGTCTAATTTTCTGACCTCAATAGTTCAAAGAGGGTTGACCAACTTTAATCAAAATAAATAGAATAGCACTCGAGAAGGCAGTAACATTTATAATCTTAGAATCCATCCAAGTGATAAATTCATAAAATTCAAAGCGCTCGTACAGCCAAGGTTGCGCAAAGATGCAAATAGAAACTAATACTTCTAATAGAGTAAATTATGAATAATATTATGATATAAATTATAACGTCTCGGCAAATGTAGCTAAAGTTGTAGTTCTAAAGATTCCAAGTTGCGAAGTATAAGTATACTTTATTTTTAAAGTGTCATTTCAACTATATTAAATTAAATAAATCGTTTTATTTGTATATGATGAAAAGAGCAAACATTGTTTTTAAAGGGCAAAAATAACGTAAAGAAAATAAACTGAATAGTCATGGAAATAGTTATTTATGTTCCTGCCAATAAACTGCTAAAAAACTTTTATTCCCGGATAGGTAAGTTCTTCTGGAAACTACTAATTTTGAGTGCGTGAATCTCACACACAACATCCCCAGTGTTAATATGTGGGCTAGCATTGAAGGCAATGCTTTAATAGGTCCATTTTTTATTGAGGGTAATTTGGCAGTTGAGACTTATTTGCACATGCTACAATATCATATATATCCTGCAATTGAAGATCTTGTCGGACCAAACTACGTTCAACAAGATGTAGCACCGCCTCATTTCGGATTACCTGTACGAAATTTAAACAATACGCTTCCTAACTAGTGGATTGGAAGAAGAAAAGATGTAGAATGGCCTATGAGGTGACCAGATCTATCACCCTTAGATTATTTCTTTTGGGGCATATGAAAAGCTTGTGTCTACGTAATTAAATCTGGACATTAGTGACACGGCAAATGGTTCGAAATGTAACTAACGAGTTTTATTAACGTTTAGCTCATTGTCAGACAGTACAAGGGCGACATTTTCAACATTTAATTAAATAAACTTTGCATTTATTTAATAAAATTCCTAAATTAAATTCTTATTTAGTTTTAAAATGCCAATATTTTCTAAACGGGTGGATTTAGGTATAGGGAATGATACATGAACTTTGTGTAGA
>MU182449.1:266203-327610 GCA_016904865.1 Pissodes strobi | reverse complement strand
TAAAACCTTTAGCATATAATTCTGCACCACATTTAAAGATTTTAGAGAGGTTTGTTACACACCACCCCATACAACAATACCATACTTGATTACCGATTCCACTAATGCCTTATATACTGAAATTAATAACGTATGACTTAAAATTAGTCTTAAAATACACAATGTATGTATCCGTTTTGTAATATTTCTTGTTAAATTTAAAATATGTTGATTCCATTTTAGGTGTTTTATCACTGTAACACCCACGTTGATGATTTACAAATCCTTGATTTTTGACACGGAGCAATTTTTGATATTTTATATTTATTAAGATAAAGTTACTTATACATATATAGTAATGAAATAAAATTTCCTAGTTATCTTACCGAAGGCAGCATCACTCAAGAAACTAACAACAAACAATATAACAGTATTCCTCAGTGTTCCACACATCCTTGTTTGTAAATAATATATTTTGTAAATAGAAATCTATTAATTCCGTAAGACTTTAGTTAGTCCTTAAAAATAATGTTTGAATTTTATCTAACACTTTTCGGTTTGAGCTACAAATGTATCAAGAAGCAGAAACAAAACTAAACTAACTTTTTCGAAGTTCGAACTTCTGTAAAGCAACACGAAATTGATAATTTTAATTTTATTTGTCACCGACATCTTGCAGGGCAGAATTTCCAACCCTTACCGTGGGAAATTGGAAGTACGTGTCTACATCTGTTACTATAATATAACCATTATTTATTTTATACTCTTAAAAGGACCCAACAATAGGTAATAAACAGCTTAATGGTATTAATGTCTCGTTCTTATCCGTGGGAATTTCCAATATTCTGTCTGGGTGGAATTAGTACCGATTTAATTTTAATTAAATGAGTTCTGCCACCTTTTTAATTTTACTTGAAGTTTTCAAGCATTGAATGAATGTCTATGATTACTGCCTAATACGCCAACTAAGCTTTACTTACAAGATAAATGATAGCCATATGGCAGGCAAAAAAAAAATATGTTGATCTAGTACTTTCTTGTTCTATAGTCTTTTCATCCCCTTATACTTTAGAGGATTTGGAGTTTAAAATAAAGCTGTTTAGGATGTAAACTGGGCTGGCTCTTAAAGGAAATGTGTTTTTTTATTTAATGCAAATTTTGTAATAAAATATGTTTTATATATATTTTTGATGTGTAAACATCTTACGCGGCGGTATGAGGGTAAATCTCGGCAAATGGGACGGAAATGTGGGGACGGAATGTGTAAACCGATGTATCGTTATAACCCATGTGCGTTGAGTAGCAAGCGAATCCAGACGGCCGCGATTACAACGACTCAAATGGCGCTTCTAAAAAGCTAGCCGCTAGGGCGGTATTGGATTTTCATTATATTATATTCGCAGTGTATTTGGATCCATAGCAAAGCTTATTTTTAATAGACGGTTGAATTTAAAATGCATTTTCGCTTCAAAATCCACGAAAAATTCGTCCTAAAAAGTCCGGGAATTTCGGATTTTGCCATTTAAAATCGTTTTTAAACGATTTTAGGCGATAAGAAAATCATATTTTAAATTAAACGAACTGTCAAAAGTATTATTCAGATGCCCAGACGTTTAAAACAATATTGAGTCATGGATGGCCCTGTTCTAAAATTTGCAAAATTTGGTTATTGACTTTCCCAAATCAAGATATGATTGCTGGTAGTGAATAAGCTGTGTCCATAGGTTCATGTTATTCCTGGTGGCATTAGATTTTCGTGTCGAATTTTTACAGTGAATTAATCCACTCCGATTGAAGCTGCCAGTAAGTATTATTAAAGAATCCTAACTAATATTATAAATGCGAATAACTAATATATTATAAATGCGAATGTGTTTGTTTCGCTAATTTTTACGGTTGGTTTTATTCCTATTTTCCACCCGTAAACTACTTATGAAATTTTGGACAGATATTTTCAAGAGTATAGTAAAGGACATATAAACCTTTTAGCTTTTACCCGCGGTTCACTCGCGTTGATTTTTACGGTTAGTTTTCATCCTTTTATTTTCTTGATGTCATATTTGTAAAAAGTTTCTTTTCTTGATTTTGGCATGCCTTGGGTTAGTTTTGGTTGGTTTGGAGGGCCATGCGTGAAGTGTAATATTAGACATTTTAATGCAAACGTTACAAATGTAAACATTAAACAACGCACGTCAGGCGGTATCTGTGACGGGAATGTGTTTTGCAGGCTGTCTGTAACCGTTAGTGTAAAATGTGTTCTTTCTAATGCCAGAATATAGACAACCAGTTCCAAATAAGTGGTTGCCTATAATGAGGCGTCACGCGGCCTAAGGAGGCATTAGATTTTCATGTGATGTCGATATTGGATATCTTTACACATCAGTGTCTCGTGTACTAGCAGACTCGCTTAATTTTTTTTTGTATATTATATAATTTTTGCGTTATATTTAAATATTCCACTTTCTAACTCAACTTTTGAACTAGCATCCTAATTGCAGCAATAGACTCAATTTTTCTTGTTTTTTTTGTGCTTATCATGTTGGCTTTATTTAATGAGATAACTGTAAATACAGTCAATAGCGTAAAGCAATAACAATAAGGTTTACACAAGTCAAATAAATGTCAACTTAAGGCAATTTCTTAACATTTAGATCTAACAGTATCTTATTAAAACGTATTCTAAATTTATTTTTAAAAAAATATCTATAGTCATAAGCGATCTTATCGTGCGGGTCCAAAGGTCACAATTTTCAGTAAAAACTTCATTCGTGGCAGATTTTGCGTGTAAAATATGTCAAAGGAATGACATTTAATAAAAAATGTGACTTTTGGACCCGCACGATAAAACCGCTTTTGACTATATTCGGCAAATTTATAGCAAAGCAGAAGGTCCTGGGAACTGCCATGTGGAAGGTAATCCTGAGAAGGTATATAGTTTTAATAAGTTTTTTAGGAGGAGTACAAATGAATCCTTCTGAATCGCTCATTGTATTCGGTAACACTTTTTTGATGACAATCTATCAAAAATGCAATTTAAATTTGTCAAATTGTCAACTTGGCGTTTTTTTTTTTATTTGTGGCTGGTGGCGAAGTTTGTGTTTTGCAGGGGTCTTACTTTGTTAATTTTTTCCCTAGTCATATTTGCCACAAAAAAAGTCATTTGTATTTAAATGGTACGGTTGGAAATAAAATAGTATACAAACCTCGGTGAAAAATTTCATTTTTGTCTCGAGAAATGGTTCACCTCGGCCTACGCGCCTCGGTAAACCATTTTTTTCTCTCGACAAGAATGAAACACTTTCCACCTCGGTGTGTAATATACTATTTTTTCAGAACTCATCTTAACAAAGCCTCTTCAAGAATGGTGAACCTGAATTAGTGTAAAACTATAGTCCCATACGTCTGTGGCCGAGTTTTTCCAAGGCATTTGAACTCGCAATGTGTACTAGACTACTAGCATTTTTTAACGAAAATAATATATTCACACGTGCCAATTTCTCTGCACTAATATGCTTATTCTAACTCAAGGACCACCATACATACAATCGCGTGTCCACCCTGAGTTAGTCTTGGTGAGGACAGGTCATTAAGCGCTGCCTGACTATCGGTGCATATGTAGATGTGCTTACCGTGATAATATATCTTGATGGTTTATTGTACGCACACCCAACATCGCTGTGATCTCTGCCTGATATAGTGTAATTAGAGTGCCAAATTCAACACTCGCCGGAGATTCCTGCTTCTGTTCTCCCGGCCATCAAACCCGTCTGCAAATGAGATGAGCTCCTCAGGCTTGAAAAAACAAGGTTCCGGGATTCCCAGTCCTCTCTTCAAGATATAATAAACCGATACCTTTTAGAGGGTGCTAGGACCGGTGTCTTCCTGCCAAAAGAGGATCGAATCTGATCATCAGTTCTAATCAGACCCACGAATGTCCAGGACTGCAGTCTCTCTGTACCCATTGACCCCAGTCGTTCAGTCGAATTAAAGCCTTCCTGACTTCTTCCCTCACAAGTAAATGTAGGGTTACTAATCCCAGAATGGCTTACATTGCTAGAGTTGGTATAGTTCATAAGCCTCGGTAAGTCAGGATTAATAACAACTCGGAGAGATGTAATGTTTTGCTAGAGATTGAGTCCATTTAGACTTATCCCTCTCCTATAGGTAGGTATTAAACAAGTCTTCTCCGAGTTATGCTAAAGGCAATCCAATGGCCGAGCACACTTGTCACCCTCCCCATGGATGACGATATGATTCTGCTTTGAAGCATGAGACGGATCCAACTGCCGACGGTATCTTCCAGCCCAAAGCTATTACCAGCATTACTAATAGAGTCGAGAGTAGTATTGCTAAAAGCTCCTTCAATATCCAAAAACCTCTCAGAGACATCTCCTTAGACTCGACCTCAGTCTTTAGCCTGGTAACCAGACTATACAGAGCCGTCTTCGTGGATATGCCAATTCTTTGAGTGTGTTGATAAAGCTGAATGGGCTTCTGCACTCCTTATTTGAGTCTCATATTCTCCTCTGCCTTCACTAAGAAAGAGAAAAAGCTGGTGAGCCTAAAATCATTTGCGGTCTTATAGCTTTTACTCTCCAAGCCAGGCGTAGTCGGGGAGTAATTGTTTCAGACCTTTCTGATGAGGGGCCGGAAATATTCAATTCGGTTCCGCACTTTTGAACAAGCCAAAAAGTTGATAGTCTATCTTATTGTAGCCTCTGTGGCGCCCGTGCTGCGTCTGTGGCGTCACAGCTAACCATTACTGGAAGCCGAGCGTCTTTGCAGTATCCATTAAGCTACGTGTGAGCCGTATGGAAGGTAGGCCTAACAAATCACAATAGTTGTGGCACATCCTCTCCCATTCCTAAGCAACATTTTCATAGCTACAAGATCTTTGTAACAAAATTCTACCTATATGACAACACCCTCTCACAAGGCCCTTGTAAACTCAAAGCCCCTATAGCAATGCGACGACTTATTAATAAAGTCGCCGTCCTGCTATGTTACTTTGTAAAAATGTGATCCCTTTATCCTCTGAAACGAATAAGAGTCCTAATCAGTGTCCTCAGCTTTCAACCTGGTAGTTGTGCAGTGCACTTCCACCAGAGCCAGAAGCTCGGCTACCTTTTTGTTGACAGTCTGCCCATGTTGGAAATGCAATATTTTAAGCATTTTGGACATATATTAGAAAAATTGATTTTATAACAAATTTATAACACTATTTGTCTTAAGAAAATAGTTTGGGACGCAAGCGTATATGTAATTTTCGACTTATTTATTTGCTAAGGAATCTAGCGTGGACATTTGGCAGATGGTTTTGAAACGCAATGCATAGTATATAAGATATGTTTTCAGGCGTTTGTATTTGGGAAATCTTAATGTTGGGAGTAAAGCCCTTTCAAGGAGTAAAGAACAATGACGTTATCGGTAAAATTGAAAATGGAGAACGATTACCGTTACCGGAAAATTGCCCTCCCCGTCTGTACTCATTGATGTCGCAATGTTGGTCATACGAACCAAGTAAGAGACCCAATTTCAAGGATATAAAAGAAATACTGCAAGAAATATTGTTAGAAGAAAGAAGCAGTCAACAAAATACATTAAGACGCGAGGCGCGAAGATTGGCTGCCATGTCGTGGAGTTCGACTGACGATGTAAGCCCGCCACCCAAACCTACAAGGCATCCAGGTAATATTTCACCGTTTAAAGTATTATATCGTTTTTCTATTAAAGCCCAAATTTCCCTGCAGGGCGCCATGTCCAAATCATTTTATCAGACTACACAGCGTCCTTGGAAAATTGGGAAACTGTAATTTCATATGTGATTATTTGCTGTACACGGTGATCATTTATAATGTCCCCCCCTCTTAACTTTTTTGTTTTTCGCATTAGACAAAAATGTTAAATACAAAAGTTGTGCAGAATAATGTAAGCTATTTGCAGAATACATTTATATATATACAAGGTGTTGCAGAAATGAATGACAGGTTAAAGTTATATCTTTTTAAATGGAATGCCCTGTATATTACTTATTTTTTAGAATCTCCTAAAAATCCTGAATATTTTTTCTATAACATGTCCTATACCTAAATGTAATAGTTTTCGACATATTCGCATTTTAATTAAGCGGTTACATTCAATAATAAATATTCTAGATTCCAGTTCTTAGGTGGCCGTGAATTAGGCAACTACAATACGAGATCACTATTTAAAATGCGAATATGTCGAAAACTATTACATTTAGGTATAGGACATGTTATAGAAAAATATTCAGAATTCTTAGGAGATCCCAAAAAATTAACAATATACAGGGCGTTTCATTTAAAAAAATATAACTTTAACTTGTCTCTCATTTCTGCAACATCTTGTATATATATAAATGTATTCTGCAAATAGCTTACATTATTCTGCACAACTTTTGTATTTAACATTTTTGTCTAATGCCAAAAACAAAAAAGTTAAGAGGGGGGGACATTATAAATGATCACCGTGTACCTGTTTTATTGATAAATTTTTATTTTGATTTTGATGATTTCTATGCTGTACCTTATTACAAAAATATGCATTTAAAAAAGGCGTGCGAGAGGAAGGAGTTAGTAAAGGATACGAAAGTGTTAGGAAAGAAACCTAAATCAATTCATAAATTACTAAACGATATTATTTTTAATATGTTGGTATTTCCATTGAAACACCCTGTATATTTTAACACGATCAGGATTATTTTTTTTTGTGAAAATACATTATCACGTACCTCCCTCTTTTACACTTCAAGAAATATACCGATCTCTAGAAATACTACTGTATCAGACGAGCCACAGAGATTTCCGTTATCTTCTGCGCGCTTTGTAATAGTTTTTATTGTGCATAGCACATTAGCTACACAATTTATTCAAATGTGACATCAACTGTGAGACACTTAACGACCTCAGGGAAAAAACGTGGGGTAGTTTTTTTTGAAAATGAGATGTTACCATTGGCAATTGATAGCTCTTTGTGTGTATATCGCATAGAGGAAAAAACGTGCAAGTCATCGCTATACCATATAAATACGCATTAAGAGTTTAAGACAGTAACTTTTACATTGAGTCGAGCGATACCGATAGTGAAGAACTGGATAAAAAGTTCAAAAAAACGGAAAATTACCGGTCGTTTATATAATGTTTAAAAAAAAAACGATTACAGACTCATTAATCGGGTCTGGACTGCCAGTTTACTCGTTTTAAATGTTTTGAATCTATCTCTGGTAATGAACGAGCTAAAAAACTGACGGATTTAATAGTTTAGATTCCTGTGGCGAACAAAGTGCTTAGCTATTTGGATTTATAACTCTTCATCCTGTTCTACATAGAAGGAATCGTCCCGAATCCGAAAGTCGTTTTCGACAGGTTTCTTATTTTAAGTGCTGATTTTGAGAGAAAATAGTGTCACGGGCATCCCAGTTTATCTAAAAGTGTTTGTTGCAGTGCACGGCGTGTAAAGAAGAATAATTCAAACCAATTATTTATCACGGTGAATATTTTAGTGGAAATTTTTATTGAAGATGAAAAAGAACAGGTACAGGGTGTTCCAACGAGGACTGAACAAGGGCTTATTTTTGACCTTCCCTGTAATTTTAAAACAAACCAAAATAGCCATTCGATGTATTTTTTTCTGCTAAATTCAAAAATTGAACCAAAAAACATTTGAATCAAAAACAAAAGACTTACGCCATGGATGAACTGTTTTTTTTTTTAACGGAATACCCTGTATATTGCCACATTTTTTGACATTTTTGGACTCTCTTAGATTTCTCTAGACAGTCCAAAAATGTGGTAATATACAGTTCATCCATGGCGTAAGTCTTTTGTTTTTGGTTCAAATGTTTTTTTGGTTCAATTTTTAAATTTAGCAGAAAAAAATACATCGAATGGCTATTTTGGTTTGTTTCGAAAATACAGGGAAGTTCAAAGAGAAGCCCCTGTTCAGTCCTCGTTGGAACACCCTCTACCTCTAGAAATAAAGGTACTTACAACGCTGTATTTAATTCACAAGAAAAAGCATAAGTATTTTATTCTAGAATAAGAAAAGCTCGAAAACGAAGTTTGGTATACTGAAGCAATGACTATGGATTTTCAAAAAATATATCAGTAGCAAATATACCTTAAACGACGTGTATTATAAGCGACAATTACGGTCTTTTTATTCTTTTATTATTCACAGACTTTCCAATTGAACTCCGTTTTTTATAGACATTCAGAAGAAATTGCAAAAAGCGTGCTAATGAAATTTGTTTCTTTATTGAGGGCTATGCTGCCCACCAACTTCCAGATACTGTAAGGCATTTACACATTTTTTGTGATTCATGTAGTGGCCAGAACAAAAGTTAACCACACTTCGATATCTTCACTACTTAGTCCATCAGTTCACTCCTTATTTGGTTTTGAAGATGAGAAGAATTTTATATCTTCCCGCTTGGCATTAACGCCAAGAAAGCTGTTGTTGCATCCATACGCAGCACTCTGACAGGCATGTTTTCTAAAAACATGCCCAGAAGTTGCTTAAAGACTATAAATAATTGCAAGTTGCATTACTTTTTATGTAGAATAAAGGTACCGCTTAATGGATTTAGGCGTATTATACCTCTCTATACATAAAATAACAATATTAACTGGGAGCAGTCCTTTTTAAAGGGACGTAAAGTCACGAGGCAATGAAAGTATATAAGAAAAAATAGAAAAATAATATAAAATTAGCTATATGACAACAAACTCTTCAAAGCCAAGCAGTTATCAAAAACACAAACCTAAAAGGTAAATAACGTAAAAGGGCAAGCCTTGATGTATCACATTGCGAATTTGACATTTGTTTGGTAAACATGTACGTTAATCTGTAGGAGGCGCCAGCTTTTATTCCTTTGGATAAAATGGATTTTCGGAAATTATACCCTAAAAACTGTCAAAAATCATGTCATCAGAAGTTACTAGCTTACTACTTCCATTAATGTTTTCGTAGCTTCTACGGTTTAGTAGTGGAAGCGCTTACTTCCTCTTGCACAAAAATCGCTGTGACTTTCAAGTCCTTTAACCTATTTTTAAAAACTGTCTTTCGTTGAATGGTTTATTTAAAGTAGGTTCCGAAATAAAATACGAATATAAATAAATAATACCCAAACTATATTGATGTCTTGGTCTTATTATTGCATTTTTCTCAGTGATTCCGAATAGAATGATATGGTTATGATTAGCTTGTAATATGGATAATGCAATGACAAATTAACCGTCCACACCGCAGTATGCTATATTTTAACCTTTCTCATAATGGTTTAATTTCGGTATTCCCGGTGCTACTCGGAAAAGGAGGGTACGAACCAAATATTCATAGAAAACTTAGCCATATTATTCCAGGCGGAAGTGAAAAAAATAAAAAGAGGAATATCATTAATAAGACTATTGAAATTTACTCTTATGGCAAATCAGCAGTAAAGACACTCAAGGCAACTAGCATAAAATCTAAGCTAATATAGAGCTGATAGAGGTCACTGAGCGTGAAGGTCATATATGTAACGAAAGAGCAATGAAATAGCCCGAGAAAGCTCATCTAAGGCTGTGGTAGGATCAGAACCCTTCTAAGGGGGTGGATAGGTATATCTACGTTTAGAGCATCCTATTTTATAACAACAAAGCCTCAAGGATGGTGGAACGAGCTTCTAGATCAGAGACAGGCTAAGAAATTTGTTAAGAAATCCTCAGCAAAAGTTACGGCATATGTACTTAGCCATAATAGAATGGGTGTTCAAATGTTGCTAACTTTGCTAACCGGTCGCGTATTTAGTTTGCCTTGGCGTTACAGAACCCTAGTTAAATAACGTCGTCTGATTGGCTAACTCGACCCCGCCCGTCTACGTTATTTACGTTTTTTTACTTCACGCATTTGTATGAGACTTTTCGAGAAAAGCAGGAATTTAAAAGCCTGGCTCAGGTGGTAAGGCTCGCGTTTAGAATGCGGAGCAATGCAATGGTTCGACGCCCGGCCCTGGCAAAAAATTTTTATTTATTTTTTTTTGGATTAGTAGTTTTTATGGGCATGCCTTGGGTTAGTTTGGGCTAGTTTTTGTTGGTTACGCCCCGCAGCGAGCCGAGGGCATTGCATGAATAAAAATGCGTGAAGTGAATAAAAAAACAACATTGGCGGGCGGTGCTAGTGTAATACACGTGTTTAACTAGCCAATCAGGCGTCATTAGTTAACTGGGGTTCTGTAACATGGAGGCTTCCTAAATATCCTAACCGGTCACTCTCGACTTAATAGACACCTAAGTCTGATAGGGCTGAACCATAATCAGGATCTGCCAGAAAAGGGAAGGGGCAGCAAGCTACGTTTTATATACTTTTTATTTTATTATACCACTGCGAAGACATCTTGAAGTTGTGGTTTAAGCACAAAGGTGTAATCCAGAAGCTACTGGTTAAGCTGAAGAGCCGTTGTTAAAATTATGCAATCTGATTACTAGGTAAAACAGGGAGGGTCCCAATAGATCTTACAGGTCACAGTGCAAAATTTTATTAATACCGAGAATGATGTACTGAGAATTCAATAATATAGGCGACAAAGATTTAATCCTACGTATGCATAGATTTTTAACTTCTCAGTCATTTTAATAAACAGATATTGATTAAATAAAAACCGATATTACTTGAAGTTTGCAAGGTAGAGGTACGCAAGTAAGTAGATATCTTTAGAAAGATAATTAATTCAGCTTTCTGATGGTGTTGAAATAACAAAGTTGTCCTATCTCTGAAAGCCACCACTTTCAGTTTTTCCCTATATAAGAAGGAAATACCCGAAAATACAAAAAAAGCGTTTGAAAAGTTTCAACTATGTTGCGTGAATCGCATTTTAATATATTAAACCGTTTCCAAGCTGTACCCATGTCGAAATGTGTCAAAATAAGGCCATCTGGTATAAAGGCTGTAGTTATAGTTATGGAGGAATCTCGTGTCTTTTTTAAAAGAAGTAATTTTATTCGGTCGGTTAAAATTGGTATGATATATTATGTTGTTAACTGCGTTATAATATGTTTTCGGAGCTACCGGAAATCAGTTTATTAGATTCCTCATATAAACAACATATACCTTTATAAAAAGTAACTGATTTATCACCATGGCAAACCAGCTAGTTAGTTTTGGCTCAAAAGATAAAATCGATTTTAAATAAACAAAAATGAATTAATGTAAGTTTTAAAAAATACCGCGTAATTTCATAAATAAATATACTTTACTCATATTTATTTATGAAATTACTCGGTAGTGATTTTTCACATTTTAATAAGTGGTTGAATTATTTGTCTAATATTTGGAAAATAACATGATTTATGGAAGTTTTCACTGGAAGCATTTTTTTCTTTATATGTAATTATATGAAGTTGGTATCGAACAATTTAAGCATTTATTTGTTCTAATATAATATGGTTGGCAAGTGTCTAAACTGATATTTTATTTTTAGCTTCAGAATCTGCTTCGATTGCAATTCCAGGCGCATCGAACCCTGTACCTCAGACGTATATAGTGGCGCAAAATCCAGAAGTTTTGGCGCATCTAATGAAGGAAAACGAAAACAGGGGAATTACTCCGGCGATGTACACCGTGCCCGCATCGGTATTTAATACAGTAGCTGTAGATTTTGATAAAAAAGACGACATTCCTGATCCCATTCTTAAAACACGTCTTATCCCTATGGGAAGTCTTAAAAAGTTAGATCCAGAAGTCCCTGTATCAAATATTAACGAATTACAACATTTAGAATCCGTGGATAAGAATAATTATATACAACAAGGGGATTTAATAGAAAACGAAGCAAATGACTCAATTTCATCAAAGTCGGTTTGTTCTGGTAGTTATGCCCATCAAGTATTAGATAAAGCTGAACATTTATATTTTAATGACCAAAGTTGCAAGGAGAACGCCGTATTGTCAAGCGTACAGTCGCTAGAGCGACGGCAGCATAATTTTCATTCGTATAACTCCTCCTTAGATCATATTCCCAATTACACTTTAGAATCGATTCCAAATTATCACACGGATCCAGTCATATATGAAAATAATGTACGTTTTAATGTTGATCCTGAAGAGAGCCTTTACGATTTCGGCGGAGAAAATGTGAAAAGTTGCGCCCATAAGCAACCGTTATTGGTTCAAGTTCGACCGGTTGAAAAATATTATCAACCGAAACTGCAGGTTTGCAAACAGTTTTGAAAAAGGCATGTCTTTTTTTTTTCGTTGCTGACTCTGACGAATGTTTTTTTATTGCATGGTTGTTTGTTCGTTTTTCGTTTTAGGTGGATGCAAATTAGATTTCTTAAAGCGCGGTTAATTAGTCAATGGCTGAAGCAGTCATTTTCCATTTTAAATATTATTTTCTTCAAGTTACAGAATACAAATAGCTTGATTTGGGACACTTTCCATTTTTCAAAATTATACTGTTAGTTTCACACAAACCAGCATCGTGTGGCCAACATTATTTCTATTAATTATCATAAATAGTTATTCTTGGAAACAAAAGGTGGTGCGGAATGAAAAACTACTTTCTTAAGCGCACTGAAAGCTGAGGCTTATCTACCTTTAACGTGTAGAAACATAATTATTAATTTAATTTGAATACGTGCAGTATGACTCTTTAAAATCTGTCTATTTTTCGGATTGAATTCGATGCAAAACCAGCAGTCAGGTCTTTTGCCGGCAAAGCTGACTTTGCCAGATGCCTTTGGTAAGTCTGTAAAAAACAAGTTGTACTATGATTTTGGATACGTAAAATTTTAATAATTGTACATTTATGTTTTGATTTCAGAGAGGTATTATGAAAAATATCGTTCATTACACATCCAGATAGCTTTTCCTGTGCTTGCACGACTTCCGGTGTTCGGCTAAACTGTCGTGCGTGCACCAGAAAAGCCTAGTTTCCGGACTGGTAATGAAATATACTATTCAGTTTGGGTTAAATTGTTATCATTACTGATGCGTTGGACTATACTATACTACTCCTAATCAATTGTAATATACTGCCAAAACTTAGCAGATGTTCATTTTTATTCGTGTTCGAATAATTTCCTGAACCAAACAGTCTGCGGCTCAGTGACAACTCGGCACCGGGTTGCCGGATAACAGACTTCGGCGCGTGTGAATGCTTCAGTATAAATTAATCATCGGACAGGTTCCGGCAAATATGAAAGAACCCAAGTCTCGCCTATCAGCAAAACATTGGATTAAAGCCGATTTTAAATTATTCCAATTTGTTAGTTCTGATCGATAACCAGCCATAATATCTGCTTTACCAATAAGTTTTTCTTGGATACAAGGAAATATATTTTTATTTAATTCGATACCTATCATTTAATGCTGAATAAGAATTGCTAAGATTTTCACATTTATTAATACAGTTATTTAAGGTATTACTGTCCCCTTAAAATGGTTTTTATATTATCTATTTTGGATTTAAAAAGGTTCCAGTTCATTGAACTTGATTTTTGTTGGGCATTTTACTTGATGTATCTATCGTATTGTTTTCACTTTTAAACTTTAAGTATGTGTTAAATCTTTCCGTAAGAGGTTCTAGCTCATTCATAAATAATATAACAATTTATTTGTTCCTAATTTCAATTCTCTCATAATAATTGAGATTTTAAATAATTGTTTATTGATTTTAAACTTTAATTAATGTCTTCAATAGACTGCGGTTTTCCTGCCGAGATTTCCTAAATATTATTGATTTTATTTAAAATTAATGACTTCAATAGACTGGTATTCGACTGCGGGGATTTCCTAAAATTATTTTTGTGTTAGCAATACACTGCCTACACTATCCCTAACGAAGTATCTTCTACAAAGGGTTAGGAGGAGCGGAGCTGATCTCAAGGTGATATCGTCGAACGTAGATTCTTCAAGTTTGCCAAGTAGGCAAACGGACTTCAGTGATTCAAAAACTACTCGAAATACACCACCGTACATTCCTACCGACTGCAATTCGTATGCCAAAGTTAATTTTCAGGAACGTTTATTCTGGTGCTGGCTAGTGCAATAGTTTAGCAAAGTATGAATTTAACAATTAAAATACATGAAAACTTTAGGTACATGTTCGCTGATGAAACTTCTCGGACTAGTCCTTAGTTTGCGATTCTCATTGGAACGCGACTACTTAACTAATACAATAGGTTTGCCTACTCTACAGTAAACCGCATATCATACAAATGCGCGTTCCATAACATACCACACATTATTTCCTCTAAGCTTAATATTCTCAATAGAACGCATATACATTGAATCATCGTGAAGGAAATATTCTTTGGTTTCTGCCTTTTTAACACCAGTAATGTAATTGTTCTGTACAAACTTAATTCTAGTTGACATATATGTGGGTATAATAGCCTACCATGCGACATTTCCAACATCAAACAATTAAAATTGTCAAACTTGTATATTCGAGCATATTTGTTTTTCTTCAAAATAGTTTTCATAATACTATTGTCTTGTTTTTGTAATTCATTTGTTCTTAACTATGTGCAAAGATATAAAATAGTTGGACCATATTCAAAGTGGGAAGTTATAATAACTTTATAAACAGTAATTACATTAAAAATCTTCCCATTCTGTAACAGTAATTTTATCTACTACATATTCTCGATGGAGTCTTTTATATCTCAAATTTAGCCAAAGTTTTTCTACTGTGCCTCAAAAAATTTAGGCATAATCGTCAACTAAAAACCGTTTCATTTTGAAATAGGTAATTCGAATCATTAGAGATAAAACATAATATTTAAAGGTAGCAGAATGGTGACCTCTAAATAACACTTAGCATAACCGAATAAGTAAATAGCATTTTATTATTTTTATTTCAAATAGTCGCTTATATTTGCTTGCGTTGTGTAGAGTTTGTTTTTTAAATAGCGTTTCAAAATTTTAAAATAAATAATAAGTAAGATCTTATTTTAGCTTGCGACACAAGTAATATCCAGCAAACCAGGAGAAATAACGAATCCTGTTAACGAACGTGTTTTAGAGAAAAAGCTACGTCAACAACAACTGGAAAGTAATGAAGATTCGAGGTGGCTCGCCGAATCTGAAATAAATTTGGTAATGTATTCCTTTGTTTTAATATATGTATAAGAAAGGGGGGAGGGGGGATGTATAATAAGTACTTTTCGGCTTTTTTTGCGTGGCTGAATTTTTTCAGTATTGAATCGTAGCTTAAACGAGACGCTATTTCAGCTTCAATCGATAAAACTGTCAATGCAGATAGTCTCTGTTGTCTTTATTGCTTATTAGTCATAGTGCTTCTTAAATGGTTCTTAATAAGTTTCAGCGTTGAAAAGCTCCTCTCAGTGAAAGCGGTACTCAACGGAACTATCAGCGTAATCCTGATCGCTATGTAAAAATTTGGATATATCTGGCAAATTGTTTTCTAAAATATATCGTAAAAGTTGTATTACATCTGTTATAGAATCTGACGAATTAGACCTGAAAAGCTGGAGTTCCTCAAATAACTCGAAGGGCTGATTGCCGCTGTTTTCACCTTGCCGTCTCAATGGCGTCCTTTCAGTTAACATCCACCGACTGCCATACTTTGGATATATTGTTGACACTTAACAAAATTTCGTACCATACAAAGGACGCCTAGCTACGCCATTGAACATTTTCAATGTTAAAATATTACGTCGTTAATCCACGACATCGCGTAGTTAGACTTTATACGTTCGTTTTAAGCTCGTTTGCATTACAAAAACAGCAATAAGAACGAATAATGAGCACAAAACTGAAAACATTTGACACGGTTTAATCACGAACTTGGTAGCAGATATTATAATTAAATAAGGTCGAAAATATTACTTTCCTTAAGCTACGTTGGTGAAATTGTATTGACGCATGTGGTTCTAATGCAATTGGCTAGCGGATTCAAGCCGGCTAGTGTAGACTGATCTGATCAAATATACATACAAATATCATATCTTTATCATTGTTTGATGCGAAGTAACATATCCATTTACGTGGCAGTATAAAATATTTTTAATTTACTTATATAATTTCAAAAAAAGTCGGCCGGTACCCAGTAATTGATCATCCACATGATTGAACAAAAATTAGTGAACCTAAGATTGGAACTAGAGAGTACCGCGAGGCACAGCATTGGGCTCTTTATTATATAATATTTATTTTTCTACTTTATTTTAATTGGTTTATTAGATATTTACTACCTTACCTTAAATTAATTTATTAGATATTTACCACTTCAGTAGCGTAGCCACTATCTATGCCAATGGCGGCGAACGGAAAGGATGCTAGTGGCGGGTCCGCCAAACAAATCTGTAGTTTGTGTAATAAAAGTGCCATAACAAACCCAATTACGTGTCCAAAGTGTTTATTAGTGTACCATGTTCGTTGCTGTGAAAACAAAAGTAAGATTTCTTCAGACGGTACCTTGTTATGCTGCCAAGAGGATGAAGAGCTGAACGACTCATTTACATCCGCCATTACGGTAGTCGATAGTGCGCATATCAAACTGTTGACTCAAGAAGTAAGTTTTCTAAAGGAATTATTGGCCGAAAAGGACAAGATAATAGCTGACAAATGCACAATAATAGCCGATAAAGAACTGATAATTAGGATGTTGACGAATGATTTAAGCTCATTAAATCAAAGTTATCAAAAAATTGATGAACCCAGCCAATCCACTGCGCAGACAAAACCACCATACCAGCCAATCCATCATGTAAATAAACCCAGCCATTTAAATCCGGTTTTATCGCAGGACAAAAATAATTCAGCAAACAGAAATACCAAAAATAATAATAATACCGGTAAACAAAAACAGACTGGCATGGGAGAATTTAGTTCAACGCAAGTATCCGCAGCCGTGCATGCGGCGAGTACCGCCGCGAAGTGTAGTGAAATTATCAATCTCGAAAATCCTAGTTTTTCGGAAAATATGGGCAGTGAAAATAGTGATGGTCCTTGGCTTCAGGCCGGTACCAAAAAACGTCGATCTAAGTTTGTGATGGGAAAAGGCTCTAGTGCGAGTTTAATTACGGTGCCTAAGATTGTTGACATACATGTTTACCGCTTACATCCAAACACAACGGTAGAAAGTATGCAAAGTTTTTTGAAGGGTAAGTTTCCCGAAGTTCGTAGTGAAAAACTTGAATCTAAACATCCTGATCAATACTCGTCTTTCAAGGTGAGTGTCCATCAAGATAACTTTTCTGATATAATGAACGCAGAAATCTGGCCAAGGGGTGCATGTGTAAATAAATTTTTTTACCCGCGGCAGCGAAATGCGTCCGCGCAATGATCTTTAATCCAGATTTTCTCCTTATTAACGTCCAAGGTCTTACTTGGGAAACTGTAGACAGTATTGAGTTAGAATATTTGCATAATTATGACATTGACATTATATGTTTGCAAGAAACTTGGGCAACTGCCAATAGTATTAACTCTTTGATGTTTAAGAACTATGATTTGGCTGCTTCCTTCTGCCGAACACGGCATATTCGTGGTGATTGTGCTACGTGGCTGAAACAGGGTATAAATTTTAAAAATATTGACGTGTCACAGTTTTGTTGCGAAATAACAATAGAGTTATGCGCCGTCCAACTTGTTTTACAAGGAAAAACGGTGATTATTTTGAATTGTTACAGGTCTCCCAGCGGAGATTTTGATGTGTTCTTGTTGAACATTGAAAAATGTTTAGATTTTTTCTCTAGGAAAAGTAATTTTATGTATGTCTGCGGTGATCTTAATGTAAATAGTTATTTTAACAGTTGTGATAGGAACCTAAAACAGTTAAATAATTGTTTTTCGTGTTTTAACCTTATTAATACTATCAAGTGGCCTACAAGGGTTACATACGATACTTGTAAAACTATTGATAATATATACACAAACGCTCTAAACCAGCCGTACACACATATAGCTATAGACAATACTTTTTCTGATCATCAGACAATATTATCAGAATGTAATATATGTCCTTATCGCACCACTACCACTGGAAGTAGGGATGTATTATTTTATGAAGGCAGGGTTTACTCTGATCAGGCAATTAATAGTTTTAAGTCAAAATTGCAAAGCTTGTGCTGGGATGGTGTTTATAATCATTGCAGCATAGACGACGCTTTCAACACTTTCCATGATGTTTTTGTCAAAAAATTCATTCAAGAATTTCCCATAAAAAGACTAAAGAAACACCTAAACAAAAAGGGTTGGATCAATAATGAAATTAAGGTTTCAAGTCAAAATTTACAAGACTTAAATTTTTTGTCAAAATCTTTTCCAGAGTTAAAATGTTCATACAGAACAGCTAGAAACCGTCACCACTATCTGATCAAAAAAACAAAAAGGGAGTATTATCAAAGTAAAATATTTTCCTCTGATAATCCAAGTAAAATGGCATGGAGGGTGATTGGTAATATATCGGGTAAACAAAAAAAACAAAATCAAAATACGAGTATACGGCATAAGAACACAAAAATTGTAAATCCGGCAGAGGTTTGCGAGATATTTAATTCTTCTTTTATAAATGCACCACAGAAAATTTTAAAGAATATTAAAAAAAATCTATCATTAATAGATTTCACTAGTTTTATAAAAAAATGTGACAGCAGTTTTTTACTTAGTCCTATAACTGAGACTGAAATATTAAACATTTTTAAATATAAATTAAAAAATAAGTGGTCGGCGGGCAACGACGATATCCCCGTAAAAATATTAAAAAAAGTAGGAGAGGTGATAGCAAAACCTTTAACCTATTTAGTAAATTTGAGTTTTTCCTGTGGTAAGTTTCCTCAAAGACTGAAAACTGGTAAAGTCGTGCCAATTTTTAAAAAGGGGGACAAAGAATCCGTTGAAAACTACAGACCAGTGGTGGTGTGTTCATCCTTCTCCAAGATTTTTGAGTACTCATTTTTAAATCAACTTTTAAGTTTTTTAGTTAAATTCAAGATTATCAGTCCCAATCAACACGGATTTCAGAGTGGAAAATCCACTGACAGTGCAATCAATGAATTTTATGAAAGAGTTTTGGAGAGAATGGAAGCTGGTCAGTGCCCTGTTGGGATCTTTTTAGATCTCAGTAGGGCGTTTGACTGTGTTAATATTAAACTCCTTTTGTTAAAACTTTATGAGTATGGAATTCGTGGGGTGCCTTTAGAGTGGGTCAAGTCTTTTTTGAGTAACAGGTCACAATATGTTTCAATGGATTTTGAGGAGAACCAGTCAAAATTTAAAATAAAATCTACAAATCAAAATACAAATACAGGGGTCCCTCAAGGATCAATATTAGGGCCCATCCTGTTTTTGTTATATGTGAATGAAATCTCGAATATTTTGACGGATGAAATGTCTCTTTTGGCTTTTGCAGATGATGATTCTTGTTTGGCATCCCACGAGTCTCTTGACACTCTCCAAAATATTTGCAATAACAACCTAGAGCAACTTTTTTACTGGTGTAGTGATAACGATCTCCATCTTAACGCTGATAAGACTCAGGCAATATTTTTTCAAAGACCGCAACGCCAAAAGAATCCGCCAGCAATAAAAATAAATAATAATAACATTAAATTCACAAAAACTGCAAAGTTCATGGGTGTCGAACTTGACAATTTCCTGTCATGGAAGCAACATTGTGAGATATTGTGCTCAACAATTAATCAAGTCTCTTATCAGTTTCGAAAATTAAGAAACGTATTAACACTAAGTCAAACACTGAGCTTATATCATGCCCAGGTTGGAAGCAGATTAACTTACGCTGTCCGTTTCTGGGGAAGCTCTACTTGTGCACCTGATGTTTTTATTTGTCAAAAGAAAATAATTAGAATAATTGCTGGCGTTTCACCATATCACTCTTGCAGGAAGTTATTTAAAAACTATAATATTTTGACTGTCCCGTCGATTCTTATCTATCATTTGTGTATTTATGTGTTTGTGAACAAAGGTAAATTTTTACAAAATTCGACTTTACATGACTACAACTCACGTCATAAAAATGACTTTGTCATGCCTTATTGTAGACTTAATGTTACCAAAAATTCACCAAATATCTTAGGTTTAAAGTTATATAATAGGTTACCTGCTATATTAAAGAATAGTAAGAGCCTGAATATATTTAAAGTGAAACTGAAAAGTTTGCTAGTGTCACAGTGCTTTTATACAGTGAATGAATTTTTAGATAAGTACGTAACGTAGGTGGTAGACTACTTGTAGCTGCTTAATGTAGTCTATTCTATTTTTTATTTGACGATGTCGATAACATTGTAATTTTGTTTTTATGACGAATAAATGATTTGTATTTGTATATATCCCCCCCATGGATAATGAATATTAACAATTTGAAAGACGAGAACAATGCACGTTATTTTGCTTAACTTTAATTAAATATAATGATCCAGAATAATAATGAAATATAAAGGATTAACCCTTGTAACATAAGGTGTACCGCTGCATGCGCGGTCGTTTTCACAGTAACCGAATTGATTCGATTGATTAATGAACTGAAATCACCTGATCTCTGATGTCAAAATGAAGAAATTAAAGGTTGTAAAGACATTAAATTTTATTTTAAATCCGGGACTGGATAAAGCTTTTAAATAAATCAGCATGGCATTGAGAATACTTGTGACTATACCGATGGCCACAGCGGAAGCCGAAAGGAGCTTTTCAACTTTGAAGTTGATTAAAATATATTCAAGACATTCATAGGGTAATGATAGACTAAATGTTTTACCTATGATAAATATTGAGAGTGTTATGGTCAAACGAATTCTAGATTTTAATGAAAATGTTATTGAAAAATTTATTTTGGACAAAAACAGGCGAATGGGATTTCACTTTAAAAACTAGGAAACGGCAAGGTCGAAGTGCTAACCACCGACAAAAATATGTACAATAACCCTTTTTTGCCATCAAACTTTTATATTTTTTGAAGGTTTTTGAACTTCTGATGAATTTTTTTTACAACTTTATTGAGTTGTAGTTACAATAAACTGTCTCAATGATTTACCCTTCTGAAATCGGTAAGTACCTACTTATTCATTTCTTTAAGTGCGCAACAATTGCCATTCAAGAGAGTACCGAATCCTTGTTTTTTAACGCCTTTTGGGTAAAAATTGGGCGTGGCACTCCCCAAACTTTTAAGTTGCTCTCCATCTTTCTAAACCCTCGAACAGCCACTGAACCCCCACCCCCCAAGGACTAACTCTGGCTACGCCACTGTACTACTTACTATTAAAGAATTGGATTCATTGACATACCTAATTGCAACATTTCAGCAATATTTGGTCAATATCAAAGATTGCCTGACCATGACAGGATATTTATCTGTTTTGATAGTTTATAATTACTATTAATGTAGTAAATTTTACTTGTTATTCATTAGCAATACTGGTTGTAGAAAATATGGTGTATGCAACTCACAGACGAGTGTCGTACGTAATTTTCATACCCGTCTCGGAATACCAATCATTAAATTCTCATTGATTAATACACTACTAAATGTACTTTGTAATTTAATGTGTAAAGGCAGTTTACACAATTTTGTTGATGATGCAGTTGTGGTTTTTGAAGCATCGAGCTAGAGCATGGTTTGATGATGATTTATTACTCATAGATTAAGAAACCAAATATTTTCCATTTATTTCATATGAAAACAGTTTACCCAATCTAGGTATAATTGTATTATAATTCACAATTAATACTGAAATTGAGAAGCCTTTAACTGTTAAGAATAACAAAACCAAAAAAAAATTTCTTACTTTGTCTGAAACCCTACAACCACAAGTGGAGATATGAATTAACCTAGAAACGAAGTGGATTATTACATACTTTCTAAGAACAACAACAAGATGTGCTCAATGGTAATTTCTTAATAAATTTTACACCTGAAGTGAGCGCCAAAACTAACTTTCACAACCATACAAATCAAATTCACACACACACAACACAACATAAAATTTACAATATAAATTGACCAAGTACATTCTATTAACTATTTAGATTGAAAGTAACCAACAATAATAATAAACATGAATTTGAAATATTTCATAAGCCTTCTCAAACTGACACAACTATTCCACATAATCCTAATCACCCATATGCACAGAAACTCTCAGCATACAATAGTTTTGTACACAGATTAGTTAACGTACCTTTATCTGAACAAAATTTTAAGAAAGAACTTAATTTAATAAAACCGGTAGCTATTAGCAATGGGCATAAAACAGAATTAATAGATACAATATTACAGAAAAAAAAACAAATGAGATAAGCTCTAAATCATATATTCCCCACATTAAAATCCAATGATAAACATACATACAAAACATTAACTTATACAGGAAAGATAACTACCAGAATAGCCAAAACACTTATGAAAAGAGATGTCAAAATAGCTTTCCGTACTAATACTTATCTTGGCAAACTCATCAAAAATAATAAATCTAAAACCAATAAACATAATCAATCACGGGTTTATCAGTTACAATGTGGTTCTTGTACAAAAAAGTACATAGGGCAAACAGGCAGAACATTTAAAACGAGAATCAAAGAACATAAATCTAGTTATAGTTTAAAAAAGGATAATTCTCATTATGCCAAACATTTACTTAATGAAAATCATAATTTCAATCAAGATTTCAAAATCTTACATTTGGAAAACAAAAACAAAAAAAAATCAAACTTAATAGAAATCATGGAAATTAATAAACTTAAACATACCGGAATATTACTGAACCAACAATTGGATTTTGGGTTGTCCCTACCATTAAATTTATACCCTCTTAGGCCCACCTGAAGACCATAAACTTTTTTGTGAGACGTGTATCCCAATGTAATAAGCGTAGTACTGTTATTATTATAAACACTTTAAAGCAAACTTTTGAAGAAGACACCGAAGACACAGTGTGTCGAAACATATGTCAAGTTCAAGTTAATATACGTGGAAATTAAAACAATTTGTTTCATTATACTATTAAACAAATTCTGTACAATGCCGGCAAAAAGCTCGTATCAATTGTGATTTTTTATTATTAGGTATAGGTAAAAATTGGTTATGTTGTTTGTATTCATCTAAGAAATAAAAATGACGTATATCGGACTAGCCGCACCTGTCAAAAATTCGGAAAACATTGTCTGAAGAAGATGTTTATTTTAATATTTTTAACATCTACTCTGAAAATTTATGCAATTTCTATTTTTTGCAATTGTTTCAAACTTGTTGAAGCATTCTGTTTCTCGGACATCTAGCAGCGGTTGCAACATTTGGAAAGAATCCTTCCATCAAATCAGTCTGGCAATACTAATTCAGTCATTGGGGATTATTACCTGGAAAAAAGTCGGGAAGTTTTGAAAATTTCCAGGTTTATAGGTTTCGGGGTCCCTAACTAAAATCCGTAAGATGCACAATTCGACATTTTGCCAAGATGACGGCCAAACTCGGTATTTTGCAAATATCTCGAAAACTATGCATTTGTCGAAAAAATATGTAGAGAGCAAAATTAAAGAAGATAAAATTTCCAAAAAAGGTTTTATGAAAATTTTCGGTAAAGGTAACAACTGGAAATTTTACAATTTTGCGTAAATATAGCCGATTTTTCGAAATCAAATGTCTAGTATGGTTCACTAAAACTATTTTTTGAGGCTTTCTACAATTTTGTCATGAAACAGTGGCGTATCATTAATTAGCTCAAGTTATTAATTGATGAATAATTAATTTTAATTATTGAAAATGCTGTACTTGTTCCCACACCACCCAAGAGGTAAAGTAAATGGCGCGTTTTTTTAACGTGGTTTCCCCTGGGGGCCTAATCCACTAGGTAAATTAAAACCCTAAACTTATCTGCACAAGCCCGACGGACCTGGCTCATTGATGTCAAAGTCGATTGCGTCTGCTATGCTGGGCTCAGGATGGTCTTTCAATTCGTCGAACTATTCATCTTCAGCCACCAGAGGGATATCCACAGACAAATCTAACTCCTCTTCATCGGTTTCGTCGAGTGACACGTCAGTGACGTTGTCGCAGGATTTTCCATTGCAGTATTCACAAATTATTGAACATTTTAATCCTGCTTTTCTGCATCCGCAGACTTTACCACAGTTGTTCGTCTTGCATTTACAGGATAAAAATGCCAATAGGAACTTTGGAGCTGCATCTTTCAATGTTGTTACTGGAATAATGCATGTTCTTGTTTTCTTCCAACCCCATTCTTCGGCGTCTTTGGTACAACCATACCATTGCTGAACCTGGTGGTAAGTTCGTAATGAATGCTGTCGTGCTGCTGCTCTCGTAGGTGGTTTTTGTTACCGATTTCACAAAACAGTGGTATCGATATATATCCAGATTTATGTCCTCTCTGTCTTTGCATCCATAGAGAGCAAGAAGAAATTTCTCACCTGCAATAGCAACTTCGTCAGAGGTGGCATGTTGAAATGCTTCTATAGAAGCTTGTAAGTCTCTACGGTTTTCAAGAGTTGTTAAAGTTTTCAGCCTTCCTTGGTGGAATAAGGCCGACGTCGTATCACACCCACTTATTGCGTGGAGGAACAAGATGTTGTCCTTCACCGCTTCGATGCCATTTAAACTCTGCGACGAATAGATGCTGTCGACTGTTTTTCCTCTTCCAGGCTTCAGGAGGTGAGCCTTGCACAGTGCTGTCAACAGAACAATGAGGCCGACATCATCTCCAACAACAACAATGTTTTCATATGAAGATAACATCTCGATTGCCGTATTTATTATCAATGCGTCTGCGTCTTCTGTAGCCTGGATCACTGTAAAGTGCACTTCTTCAAATTTCCGTTTCAAGATGGATATAAAGCGACCTTTGTTTGCATCGCTTGATAGGAAATTTGTCTGTGAGACTGTGGGGATCATGGACTCATCAAACAAAACATCGGCTGTTCTTTTTTTTGTGATATTCGTTGTCGTTCTGCGCTTTTCGTGCTTTTTTCTGCAGCGTCTGTAGGGTAGCCATCGAAAACATCAACCGCGTTTGACTGACAGTGTCTTTGTACATAATTTACGTAACTGTTGAAACCAAATGTTTCATTTCGGCTCCAAACAACTCGATGCAACAAGTATCCACCGTCAATTATGTACACTTTGTTAGGTCCAAAGTCAATGTCTGTAACTGGCGAAAAAGCTTTGTATAGCAGGGATTCCGCTGTTTTTCGCATTCCGGCTCCAGAAAACAAGGACAATGGGTACGGAGCCAACTCATACTGCAGATGCTGTTCAAGTTTTTCATCGCTCTGTTTTGCAACACAAAGTCTCTGGAAAATGAGTAGAGAGTCAATGGGCACCACTTTATCATCAATGCGAATACTCGAGTTCACTGCTCTCAGGGGCAGTACTTTGTCTTTGCGTCTCAGAACCACATCACCAAAGTTTTTCCCAATCATATTATTTATTCCAACTTTCCCAATTCGCTCTGCATCAAAACGATTTATTGTTTGATCTCCAACAACGCCTGAGGTGTACATTATTTCGTCTACGTCTGGGAAAGGTGGGTGTTGCGCAAGCCAAAGCAAGATCTTTTCCACATCATTGTCGTCTCGAGTAATGTGTGAATTTCTCATATCCACGTGTTGTTTTCCAGATTGAAAATAAACTCCGCAGAACTTTTCAATTTCATCACATACGTTGTGCAGATACACCATTCCTAGTGTCCACCGTAAACGGTTAACTTTAGCGAAAATTGTCATGAAACCTTTTTTGTAGGAAATTTTATCTTCTTTAATTTTGCTCTCTACATTTTTTTCGAAAAATGCATAGTTTTCGAGATATTTGCAAAATACCGATTTTAGCCGCCATCTTGGCTAGATGGCGGCGCCGCGCCGGCGGCAAGTGTCGAATTGTGCATTTTATGGATTTTAGTTAGGGACCCCGAAACCTACAAACCTGAAAAGTTTCAAATCTTCCGGACTTTTTTCCAGGCAAGCCCCTTTTTTGATCCCCAATGACTGAACTATACGGCCGTGAAGAAGAGTTCAACGTTTGACAAGCAGCTCACAAGCATATCGTGCATCTGTGTTACATCTTTAATTTATCTGTGTTACATCTTTTATTTGAAATTAACACGTTTATATAAAATTCGATTTAGCTAAAAACAAAGCACTTCAGTATTTATTAATTATAAGCACATAACACCTCTTGTACAGTGCCCTCCATAAAGTTGAATCCTTATGGGGTTTTTGTTCGATATTGTACTTTGATAAACAGTTCCAACGGCAAAAAATATCTGCTTCAGAAAAGAGCTAAAATGCGATGTGAAAAAGCGACATGACTGGATACCTATCTGCCAAATTCGGGTTTTTTATAGGCTTGTTCAAAAGTGCTTTATTAAAATATCGAAATTCTTTATTAATAAAATGTATTTCTACTGAGTTTTTGTACGTCCTTATGTCGAATTTCAATTAGATCTCGCGATATCAGAGATCATAAATTTTTTCGATATTTTTTTAAAGCCCCTGTTATTGCTCATGTTTAAGTTACTAAAATCAAATTGTATACATGCAAATTTATTAACCACATAAAATACTTTAAATGCATGTTTCTAATTATTATTTTAGCTAATTATTAAAATAAAGAGAAAGCGATTTTCTGATTTCTAGTAAAAAAAAATATAATTTTCTTGCAAACATTTTCCTGGCCTATCTTGGGCAGACGTGTGGAGCCGGCACAAAGTTTACTTCAGTACCTTATCCATTCCCTGTTGTTTCCAAGAAATTGCTAACAAATATTTCGACCGAGTCGATCCTAGTAGTTTGAGCCAATGACCAAGTTCTATATGCTTGTCTGTGCCACTGGATATACCAAGTACTTGTTTTACCGGTTTCTGCTCCTCTCTTAACGAGAAGTTCAGCAATCCTCATCAGAATGAGTATGCCCCAGTGTCAAGATTAGGGTAGCTCTGTAATATTTTCCAGATTTGAAGAAGATCTACCTGTAGTTTTGCGAGCGTTTATAAATATCTAGACGAGGCGGGAGCATGGCTTCCCTCCCGAGCTATCTCTCTGTATTCATATTTATTTACTTCGGTTATTTTATTTTTATAGTTTCGAAAAAGTTAAGTATACATTTTTCGTTTACAAGTCAGTATTCTTAATGTATTTGTGTTTCGCTTTTATTGAGCAAGCATAAAATTTCTTAGGTTAAAAGTGATACCCATATTATTTTTGAATAATTGTCTTTTGATAATTTTTTGTTCTTACGTATTATGTATATAGAAATTTGACCTAATTTTCGCATAAGATAATACTAATTTAATAGCATCTTGGCAATGACAATAAATAATGGTGGGTTGCTTGTAAACTTATTACATAAGCAAATTTGTTGGTGCGCAAAACGTTTTGAATTATGTCCCCACTAAAAATAGATATGTCATATTTGCTAAAGTCCCAACACATTTTGCGCAGCCGGTGGAGCTTCGCCCGCAATAGTGTGGTTTTGTCAAATGCCAATAATATTATAGTATATGTAGTCGCGATTTCCTTGAAAAAATGTATATGTAGATTATTGATGGTCGACGTCAAAGCGAAATAATGGTTATTATTTTTAGGAAAAAAGGTTAAGTACGCTTCCCGCCGAATTAATTGGCCTAGAAGACATGAACGCAGGGCAGAGTATAACAGCAACTCCGTTGAATTATGCAGAATTCGATTTAGTTTCAAATGCGCAAGAAACAAACTCTGATTCAATTGGGGCTGGAATCGAGAATAGTACAGAATCGTTAAATAGAAGTAAGAGTTCCTCGCCTGTCCTGACAATGTCCAGATTGGGAAGTTTAGAAAGACGAGCACAATGCAGTATTAACGACTATAATTCAAAAGTATGTATCTGCGTATATAATAACTCTGTAATGTAATAATGACAAAGATAACATCGGTAGGGTCCTTGTCTGAGAATATAATCTTTTTAAGAGTGGCTATTTCCTAGCCACTGGCAGAAGGTATAAAATTGATCTATTTTTATAAAGAGCTAAAATTCAAGGGATAAACGGGTGAATTGGCTGCTTTAGATTCATACCATGAAACTTAGAAAGATAGGATTGCGACCAAACTGTCGCTGCATCCTATAAAATCTGACCTTTCTTGCGATTAGTTTAGAGTATGCTGTCTTTTTTACTCAAGACTCCGCAATATCGACAGAGTCCCCTCGACAGTTTACTGCCTCTGATTTGATTACACCCATTACTTGAAATTGCAACCTCGAAAGTTCTTTGCATAGAAGGTGTTTTGCCGTCTCTTAACCTACCTGGCAAGTCCTGCTTTAAGTTTTGTTAGCCAGTTCGATCATACTATTTAAAACTTAGTCAGTCCGATCAAACTATTCAAAACTATCGTTAATTTTACCGACGGTTCTTAGTAAATTTGTTGAATTCTGCAAGCAAAATGAATTACGTGTCTATATCCAGTAATTGCACATTTTGTTTTAGGAATTTCACGTGCCTACGACCAGTTTAGAGCGAGGGAATGATAAAGTCTACAAGTGTACCACAGACGTAGTGAAAGCAATTATGATACTTTCGCATGGCGTCCAGCATTCGCGTTCCGATCAATATTTGGAATTGGTGAAAAATGTCGGTTTAGAACTTCGACTTCTGTTGACGAGCGTCGATGAAATAGTGACTAGTTTCCCTTCGAGTATGTTACGAGAGGTAGAAATGGCACACAAAGTGCTTTCCAAAGATATGAGTGAATTAGTGAGTGCGATGAAATTGGCTCAGCAGTATGGTCGAACTACTCTAGATGCGGAATATAGAAAGTAAGTTCTGTAATAGCCACGCAATTATGCTTAATATCATTCCATTGGTTGAATATGGACGCGATTAAATTAAATAGTTTCCATCGTTTTTTTAATGCTTCGTCAATATTTGCCGACTTCTTTTTACACATAATTTGTTGAATTATTTCTTGATTTATTTCTTTATAAAGGTCATACCCTGTAACTCTTAAACACTGGACCTACTTCTTTTGTGTGTGTTTTTTGCTAATTGAACGTTTACGCTCTGAAAAATTGAACATTAAGATACGAATTACGTATCATAATATTCGTAATGGGGCTCTGAAATATTGTGTTTTGATTTTTGCTTAAACATTGGTTTGGATTAGTACATAAATGCCTAATTATTACTTACAGAGGGATGTTGAGCACGGCGCATATTCTGGCGATGGATTCGAAAAATCTCCTCGACGTAATTGACAATTTACGAATACAGCAACCCCAAATAAATATAAGTACGAATGAGATACGAGAGTATGCAAAAAGTAGTCAACCAAATGAAGAAGTGAGTTCGGCCGAATTACCTCCAAATCCAGTATTGTGTAGTAGTTTCGAACCGGTCGCTATCCAAAATGAGATTAAGTCATCGGAAGATGCAATATTTAATAATAAGCATACCAGTTAGTTTACTATTTTAGACTTAAAAGATAATATATGAATCTACGAGTGATATTACTACCATATACGAAGCGATTTGATATCAATTGGCGTGGGACGTCCTTGAATTGTTGTAATTTATTTAGGTGATAGGGCTCATCCTCAACGCAGCATTCCATAGCTTTTTCATAACTTGAGAAAACTGGAATGGTCTTCCCAGTGTAGTATACAAATTTTGAAAGGTAGGCGAACATTTGCACTGTTCCCAAATTTATTTTGACAATTAAAACAGTTATTTTCTTTGTTTATATATAGATTCCAAATCGTATAACTTTGAGCCAACACTGTTTACGTTTCTAACTGGAACATCAACTTCTAGCCTAACTGGAGATACTTTTTGATTATGCGGCGTGCAAATAGTACTTTTTTATATGTAGCACGATTTCCTATACATTCCTAAATTATACATGTTAATGTAGATTTTTAGCATAGATTTTTAAACTACAGCAATTTTAACTTTAAGCATCAGATTTTACTAAGTTTTTCCAGATTTTTAGAAATTTATTTATTAACAACCATTTACCAAGTTTGACAGCCTCTAAAATCTAAACGGCTAAAGATAGAGCAAAATAGTTTGCACTTTCCAATCTTGGTTTTTCATAAGCTATCGTTTGACACTATTTTTTTTATTTAACCAGAGGTTAAGAAATCCCGGTTAAATTTAACCTCTGGTTAAATCTAAAATTAGTGTCAAACGATAGCTTATGAAAAACCAAGATAGGAAAGTGCAAACCATTTTGTTCTATCTTTAGCCGTTTAGATTTTACAGGCTGTCAAACTTGGTAAATGATCGATTTTCAACTGTCAATATTTCAAAAACAGTAACAGATAGAGATAAGACATTATTTATGAAATATGTCTATAATTCTCCGCAAAATCCAAATATGCAATAATATATAGGGTGTTGCATTTAAAATTTCACAGGTGCCACTACTTTTTAGTAGAAGCGGCAACACTGCACTGTCGAAAATATTTTAGCAAGGTAGAACATATTCGTTTATGTAAATGACCAAATTTTCAGAATGATCCGTTGAGTGGTTCTCCAGAAACGTCTAACCTACCATCGACCGTGAATCACCTTGTATAGTGTCTTTCAAAAAGTTCGCATCATACGGGAAACTTTTTTATTATTGTTTTCTCAGAACACTTTATTCTTGATAAACGTTGGTGCTTGGAAAAAACTAACTTTGACAATGCTAAATTAAAGATAAGTTATACAGGGTACTTAAAAAATACAAAAATTGAATTTACAAAAACAAAAATTTTGGAATATCGGAAAACCTTCTACAGAAAAAATAAAGCTCTTATTAAGATAAAAACAAAAGTCAAATACCATTTTTTCTAAAAGTGCACTGTTGCTGAGAAAAATCATGACAATTATTGAAAAACCCTCTTTTTTTAATTTTGTTCTTATTTTTTTCAGCAACGATGCTTTTTTGGAAGAAATAGTATTTGACTTTTATTTTTATTTTAATAAAAGCTTTATTTTTTCTTTAGAAAGTTTTCCGATATTCCAAAATTTTTGTTCTTTTAACGTTAATTTTTGTATTTTTTAAGTACCCTGTATAACTTATCCTTAATTTAGCATCGTCAAAATTAGTTTTTTTCTAAGCATCAACTTTTGTCAAGAATAGAATTTTCTGTGAAAACAATAATAAAAAAGTTTCCCATACGATGCGAACTTTTTGAAAGACCCTGTATAATTAATTACTGGTCAAGTCCAGCATCGGCCGACCAACGGTTTCTTATTCGGCCTAACTAAACAATATTTTTTATGATGCAAAATTCTGTTAGTTCAGACACCACACTATTATGTGCATTTTAAGATCATTTACACAAATAGAGCACTATGTAAAAAATCGACGTCTCCTATTGGTCGATCTGCATGGCCCTCCGCTCGTTTCGGGGTCTCAAGAAAAGGAAACTAACCAGGTGCTAACCCAAGATATACCCAAAATCAAGAAAAAACTGTTTAGAAATAATCTTTAAAAAAAAAATAAAAAAAAGCAACGGGGTTTGAACCCGGGCCGTCCAGGTGAGACTCACCCATCCAAACCTCTCAATCACGAGAGCTCTTGCTACAAAGTGATTGCATCACGAAGACATAATAGGTTTGTTCTAGCAGTGATTTAAACCCAAACCAAACCAAAGCCAAGCCAGCTGGAGTTTGCGCATAGCGATTTAAGTGTCGCTTATATTGCAATGCGCAAACTCCGGATCGCTTGGCTTTGGTTTGAAATCGCTGCTAGAACACCTATTGTAATACGAGATGGATCGACCAATAGGAGAGGTTGATTTTTACATAGTGCTCTATTTATGTAAAGGATCTTAAAATGTCTATTATGACGGTCGCCTCTCGCACTAATACCTTAATAATTTATATTTATTTTGGCTGAAATTAACTTCCTATTAAGGGATATCATTTAAATACTACTTTGAACAATTTGTAAATTTAATATGGTTTGCCTAAGAATTTCAGTTTGCCTCGTATAAACAATTTGCTAAGTTATTGAGTGAAATTGCAACATTATGGCCTATTACGCTTAATGCAAAAAACATCTTTTTTGATAAAATTTTTATAGAATTAATGTGGTATTTGGGGGGTCTGTAATTATGATTAAAACCAGGAACTAATATGATAATAATCTATTAACCTTACAAAGTTTGTAATAATATACATAATGCTTCCATTTCGGGTAGAGAGAATTCGGCGCAGGGAAAAAGAAAGTTGCTAAGATCTGCAGCAGACATACTGTGAGGCTATCACTGCGAGATATGCCTAAGAAATTATAATTTTCGGTAATTTTTAAATATTTTGGAAATATCTGCATAATCCCATTTTTAAAATGCATTTAACATATTTAATATTATATACCTTACGGAATCCTGCGTTGAGAGTGGACCATTCTGTATACATGATACTACAAGTTAAGCCGTTACCATTGGCATTTTTAAATATAAGCGCTACAAGATATTAGATTATCGAAAGGCCTTTTTCTTATAATCGTTGAGGGGCAACATGGCTGTTACGTAACTGAGCATACAAAATTCATATTGCAAGTATTTAGTATTACGCATAATATAGCATAAATTAGTAATCACAGTAAACTGTAATGATATGTTGCCATAATAGATAAAGTGGAGGAACCCAGGGAACTTTAATCTAATTTTATCGTAACGATGTTTTTTTACTCACAATAAGTATAGGTAGAAAATTATTTGAATATTGATCAGAACAATAAATAATTTATTTGACATATTTATTTTAAATGAAATAGATTGTTCTAATTATTGTGCAATAAGGCATATTGGCTAGTCGAGTTACGGAAAACGCAAATTTATAAAATCAATTATCTGGAAAAATAAAATCATAATTTAAAAAAAACAATGTTATAAGCATATTTTTCGAGCCAAAATATTTTCAAAGCTTATTCGTTCACTTATTTTCGAAATCGTATTTCACGAACATTACACAAAACAAATTAATCATTATCAAATATGCTTCTGCGAACTGTTGATGTATATTTTATTTTAAAGATGTAAGTAGGTGACAATTTAGAGGTCGTGTTTTTTGGCATGGTGGAAAAAATCTCCCAGTACCCCTGATGGTGGTGTCGGATTTGATTCTTCATGGAAAACCAATTGGCGTTTGGCGATGGCCACGGACTTATTGTCTCTTTAAGTATTTTCCCCGTTATGACTGAAAATAGTCGCGACTGTTAATCCCAAACAAGAAAAACGTACGGTGTATCGTCTTCCATCCAGTAAGTACATACAAGGTTATTCTTTATAAATGGACACCCTCCTTAACTTGGCTATTTTTAAAGAGAGTGAGATAATTTTTTATCGACTTGTAGGTAATCATCTTATTTTTTTATTAGTAATGAAAATATTGTACAGGGTGGCCCATAAGCAAACGCCAATATAAAGTTATTTTTTTCTTAATGGAACACTGTATATTATTGTACTGACTATTGTGTTAACTGACAGGCGGTACCCATGGTACCGCCTGTCAGTTAGCACCATCAGATAACTCTTGAAAAGTTAAGATAGGAATGTGAAGTTTATTTTACTCCATCTCTAAAGATCTTCTTGCTACCAAGGTGAAAAGTAGGCAAAGTACCGATTTTCAAACTGTTTATAGCTGTGAAACTACTAACTCTAGAGGTATAACATCATACATAAATATGCTTCGAATTTTAAGTAGAATCCAAAAATGCAATAATATATAGGGAGTTCTATTTAAAAAAATATAACTATATTGGCGTTTGCTTATGCGTCTAATATTTTCATAAATAAGAAAAAAATTAAGACTACAAGTCGATAAAAAAATAGCTGTATATCTTTAAAAATAGCCAAAGTTAAAGGGAGTGTCCATTTATAATGAATAACCCTGTACAGGGTGTCCAGTTTTCGTGTGTTTTTCTATGCTAGACCCCTTATTAGAAAAGATAGAAAGATGCGATTTGCGGCTTACTGTTCTATTTTTTTGTGAAAAATTCATTGCCGTAAGCCAAATTTTCATAGCCTCCTTAGTTTGTGATATACAGGGCGAAATTGAAAATCATAATCTTTTCAGTCTCCGCTATATTTCGATAATTTGACAAGATGTCGATAACGTAAAAACGGATCCTAATAGATTTTTTTATGCAGAATTCAGTGGCGTACTCAGTTTTTTTCCAGGAGTTACGGATTTTAAGATTTTGACCAAACTTAGTGATTTTTTAATGGCACACCCTGTATATTATTTTCTTATCTTATTCATTTCTTTAAGGGCTTTTCAAAAATATATAATTGTTTATGTTTATTTTTAGGAAAAGTTTAAAATTTTAAATTTTTCGTAAAAATATGCGTTTTCTTTGTAGTGAGCTGCCGCTGTAAATGAAAAGGAATGTGTAAAATTATTTTGATTAATTTTTTATAGTATGTGATCACTAAGCTTTAAAATATACCTGATAATAGTAATGACATATTTATTATTATTCTTTTTTTTTGTAATTAATTTGTACACTGGAGTAATAAACCTGTTTATTATTATTATTATTATTATTCATTATTTTTTTTATTTTATTATAAGACGTATAAATTGCCCTCCGATATATCATAAGCATTATCGGAATATGAATTTTATGAGCAGTAATTAACGACACAACACTGTTTTAAAAAAATCTGTATTATTTATATCCTTACGTTTTTTAATACCCAAAATAGTCATATCAGCTTCGCGTCCTCTAACGATGCCGCCCAGCATAATATATCAATGCATTATCATGGATTGCCATGGATGACGGAAAACAAAAATATAAATGCGACATTTAGAATTTTCTTAACATCTGCTAAATATTGGCGTGTGTCTGAGCTAATTTGGAACTTTTATTTTGCCATTTATAGTGCTTAAAAAGCTTATTATGGCACAAAATAATAAATTCGAAAATTACGAAAAGCACGATATGTATGTTTGTTTTATCCAATGTTATGAAGATGCTAATGAAGCCTCGGAGCTGTATTTTAACAGGTAAATTTTCCCAATCATTGAATAGAAATATTTAATAATAAAAGCTAGTAATTAGATATTCCCACAGCTTATACACTACCAGCTACTCATCTCTACCGAAATTGGAAAGTTGGAGTGTAGGGCACTGCGCCTACGTGGCAGTGCCCTGGGCGGTTCAGTTCCACGGTCTCGTGATTTTTCAGGCAATGTAATGACACGAAGCGAACTGAATTTAAAATGAATATCCGCTTCAAAATCCACGACAAATTCGTCCGAAGCTACGGCTATTGCCCTAGAAAGACCGGAAATTTCGGATTTTTATACAATTTTGCCATTTAAAATCGTTTTTAAACGGATTTTAGACGATAAAACGTCATATTTTAAATTAAACGAACTGTCAAAAGTATTTTTCAGATGCCCAGACGTTTAAAACAATATTAAGTCATGGTCCTCTTCTAAAATTTTCACTCGACTTTCCCGAATCAAAGGATGCCGCCGCATGATGAGTAGTTAGTAGGTAATGAATAAGCTGTGATATTACTATTTAAATATCAATATTTATTATCAGATGTTCGTAATCTCTTTACATTGTTCGTAGATATCCAGAGAGACAGCAACCAGATAAAAGAATTTTTCAAAAAATCCAAAATAACCTTATTGAGTACGGATCATTCAACAAACCAAGGCCAAAGTCTTACAACAAGGAAAACAGGGAAGTAGACGAAACAAATGTTGTGGCCTTCGTTACGGCAAATCCAACCTCGTCATGCAGAAAACTTTATGAGGAAGTGGGGGTAAAAAAATCAAGAACGCAACTAATACTTAGGAAACATAAATTCAACCCCTACAAATATAAACTCGTCCAACATTTGCACCCCGGTGATGCACAACGTAGAATAAATTTCTGCAATTGGTACCTACAAATGGTGCAAGATTATAGACATTTTGAAAGAATGGTGGTATGGTCAGACGAGGCTTATTTTACGAGCGCTGGGGTTCAGAATAGGCATAATTCGAGACACTGGTGTCAAGAAAATGAGCATGTAATTTATCCGAGATAGCGCCAAGGACGCTTTGGATTTAGCGTGTCGTGCTTCATTTTTGGTACTAGACTTAAATATTTTCTTTATGAAGGGACTTTAACAGGAAATAGACACCTGGCTATAATTCAGAACGCCTTGATGGAAATATTAGAAGATGTCCCTCTCGCCTATCTGAATAATATATATTATCAGCAAGATGGCGCTCCGAGTCATAATTCCCAAATAGTGAGGGAGTATTTAGATGCCGTTTTCCCCAACAAATGGATTGGTACAAATGGTCCTGTCAGGTGGCCACCAAGGTCACCTGATCTTTCTGTATTAGATTTTTTTTTGTGGGGGTATATAGAAAACCAAATTTATAAGAGGCGATACCAAAACATTGATCAACTTCGAGAAGCCACACACCAGACATTTAGGCTTTTGCAGGGACGACCAGTGACGATTTTGAATGCTTTACGAAGAATCGGAACAGTATGTCAAAAGTGTCTCGAACACAATGGGGAGCAATTTGAGCAATTTCTATGACTATCTATAAAATGTAATAAAAAAAACTAAATGAATAAATATGTTATTACTATTATCAGGAGTATATTTTAAAGCTTAGTGACCACCCACCCTGAAAAAATAATCAAAATAATTTTATACATTTCGTTTTCATTTACAGTGGCGGCTCACTACAAAGGAAACCTATATTTTTTACGAAAAATGTAAAATTTTAAACTTTTCCTAAAAATAAACATAAAGTCTTATATATTTTTGAAAAGCCCTTAAGGAAGCGAGTAAGATAAGAAAATAATATACAGGGTGTTCCATTAAAAAATAATTCAGTTTGGCCAAAATCTAAAAATCCGTAACACCTGGAAAAAAACTGAGTACGCCACTGAATTCTACATAAAAAAATCTATCAGAATCCGTTTTTGCCTTATCGAAAGCTTATCAAATTATCGAAATACAGGCGAGGCTGAAAAAATGATGATTTTCAATTTCGCCCCGTATATCACAAACCAAGCAGGCTGTAAAAATTTGGTTTACGGCAATGAAAGTTTCACAAAAAAATAGAACAGTATGCCGCAAACCGCATCTTTCTATCTTTTATAATAAGGGGTCTAGCATAGAAAAACACACGAAAACTGGACACCCTGTACATCTGCTTAAATATGATTCTACGATCATGCAAGTATTTCTTAAAACACCCGTGGTCGGAGAGTGCTGTCGACTCACCCATCTATCGAACAGTTCCGATTTAATTGCCATTTACGCATCAAATTACTCCTTGCTACTGGAAGCTCTATCGAAGAGAGTCCAACAAAGTTTTGTTTCTGGTAGCTTTGTGTCAAGCTGGCGAAACTTAAAGTATTTGTGTGTGGAACCAAGTTAACGTTTTGACAATCTGGGCACTCGATGTATGGTATTAAGCTTGATAGCGCCGATGTAGATATAGCTCTTCATGCGTGTCTTTTGGATGAGTGCTAATATATATAACTTGATATTCATGCATACAGCAAGGTATCTCACTGTAGTGCTAAGGTTAACCATTACACCCTGCACGGTTATATATTTAATCATAAGCATCGTCCGCGAAGCCAACCAGCTCTGCTCGCTTAGGCATGTCCATCTGAAAGAGATCGTTGTATAGAATGTTTCAGTGTTGGGCCAGATACAAATGCCAGACAGTTCCATAACTCTCTAATCAGGGCAGTTCGCTTTGTAATCTACAGTGATAGTTTGCCCTCCACATCGAGTAAACATGTTATCTGCCTGAAGAGGCATTTTCTAAGTTTGTCACCCTTCCGTAGAAGTAATAGTCTTGCCACCTCCTTGTAGAGACACAAACATAATTAGGTTTGATCAAGTTTTTGGCAATCCAGTTTTTCCTGTAGTTCCTTCGCTTTGGGTTAGTTTGAGTTAACTCAAGGATCCATTACTTTCCACAGAGTTGGACCTAAGATTCGTCGTTGTACTTGTCATGTTCAATAATGAGCCGTAATATTCCCTTCCAAAAGTGGGCTTTTGATCTTTGCAATTACTAGATTATTTAAGGCAATCCAATCAGTCACGACTCGGCCAGTTCCATCGGTAACGCGCATTTCCTACGTATTTGTATCGCCAGGGCTATTTCCAGATCTAGAACATTATTTCCGGAATAGTAGTAGCGATAAATGGTCAAATCTGTAGTTGTAATTTGTAATGAATGTGTATGTCAATGCGATTCATGGTCCTCGCAACTCCAATGCTGAGATTCATAATTTTTATTTCCGTGCCCAGACATTATTCTTACTTTTTATTCTCAAACTATTTGGGGTTTTAATTCTAGAGTCTACCTATTGGCCGAATAAATTAATAAATAAAAATAATCTAACGGTATTAAGTTGATACTCGATCAATACTGGCATTCAGCGAATTGTATTCGGTCAATCGTTATTCCGCAGAATCGACGAAGTGAGCGGTCCAAACTAAACATGTCAAGTAAATATTTTCAGTCTTCTGAGAAATAACCAAAGAATAATTGCTTAACGCAGAAAAAAATAAATTAGTAACATCTAAATCACACCAAATATTTCTATTCTGTTCTGTATATAGTATTTAGGTATCTGAAAGTTTCTCACCGAATCCAAACACATTTGATTATCCGTAAGTAACGTTCTACTTACATAGATCATCGATATATTTTGGCACAACCAAATAATGTACTATAAAAATATTACTTTTTTTGGGAAGCGGGGACAACTTTCATTAATCTATGTCGTATATTTTACATTTTAGTTAATATTTGCTTATTAAATAGACGTTGAACATTGTTTTAAAAGAAGAATAAGTAGCATTATTTATTTGGTAAATAAAATCACTACAAAGATAATCCACGCTAGCTCATCAGACGACTAACGTCTCGGCATATGCAGCAAATTTGTAGTGGAACGTTGTTATACAAAAAAGTTGCTTACAAATGCATTGCATTGAATCTTGGCGAAGCGATAGTATCGAATCAACGAAAAATGATATGTTTATTTTTCCCCACACTTACATGCGCTATTAGCGTTCGTGAGGCTAAACTCCTATTTCTGGTTAATAGGTACCTAGAAAAATGCTATGACGTGAGTTTAGTCCAGGAACCTCTGGCTAAGTATTCCACTAATTAAGAGATCGAGTTGTTCGGAAATCAAAACAACCCATTGTCGTATCTACTACTTTTAAACATATTAGGTACGTTTACGTTTGAAAATTGTAGCGAAAATTTTTACAACCGCTATAATTAGACTAGAAGTCAAACGTTTAGCATTTCTTCCTTCAGGCAGGAATAAACGCCAAACGGTAATGGATGTCCAGGGTTATTCATTATATTTTGACACCCACCTGCAGCCGTAATTACAGGTAATACAAAAAAAACTTAAATTCAAAAGTTGTGTGGTTTTTTATATATTATCTTTTAGAAATGTTAAAGGAAAAAAATTGCCTGTCAAATGTCAAAAAACCGCATAACCCTAGATTTAAAAAAAAAACGGATAAATTTAGCCTCTGGTTAAATAAAAAGTTAGTGTTATACGATAGCTTATGAAAAACCAATATAGGAAAGTGCAAACCCGTTTTGTTCTATCTTTAGCCGTTTAGATTTTACAAGCTGTCAAACTTGGTAAATGGTCGATTTTCAACTGTCAATATTTCAATAAACGTTAGAGATAGTTATAGGACATTATTCATGAAATATGTCTAAACTTTTTGACACAATCCAAATATGTAATAATATACAGGGGGTTCCATTTAAAAAAAATTAAGGTTACCTATGCGGTTTTTTGACATTTGACAGGCAATTTTTTTTCTTTTGACATTTCTGAAAGATAATATATTAAAAACCCTACAACTTTTGAATTTACGTTTTTTTTTTGTATTACCTGTAATTACGACTGCAGGTGGGTGTCAAAATATAATGAATAACCCTGTACTTTGTGTCTGGTAGCTAGTTTTCCATTGGTTGTTCTTTACCTTAAAAATACTCTTATCGTGACGTGAATTAGCACAGGAGCAATACCTCCTACAAGAGGAGGCATTATACGTCCTCCTTATCTATCTTCGAATTTCTAGTTTTTTTTTTTATAATCACAGTCTTGGACATCTTTACCCTTACTGTTTAATATAGAGGTGAACGTGTCACGTTTCACTTTACTAAAAACCTGTTCAATTACATAATATATATTCAAGGATCTTTGAACTGTTTACGCAAGAACCTTAACCCTAAATAGGGCCACGCTTCTAACACCAAATCGCGTTTCGCAGATTTCGGATTCCAGTATTTTGTACATGCAGTCGTGGTTTCTTTGCGGAATAACTTAAAGTAGAGGGTAGAGGGAAGCCATAAGCCATTCTTCGGGTATGTTCTCATTTTTATAGATAAAATTAAAAACCATTATATTACCTTGTTTGACCAGTAGTTCATTATTCCCAGTTGCTTTATTGTATATTAAATTTATCTAATTAGTGTTTAATCCAAGGATTAAATCATTGGTTTAATCCTTATAGAGTAGAGCAATTAACGCATGGCTTATAGTTACATACAAAGACATATAAAAAACAGACATATGACGCAACAGTCCTTTAAATAGTGTTAACGAAAGAGACGAACAAACTTATATCGGTTTTGCCATCGACCGTAAGTGCCTTTTCATAATAAGGTCATCCGGCATCGGATATCCGATCATGAGGTACGTAACATTAAATGAAAGCTTTCACACGTTTGTCCGACCTCCGACAGTCGGAAACCGGAAACGTGCCGCATAAACATCGGGCGAAACCTATTTATGTCTGGGGACCAGTGATGTAAAATTACCGTAATTTATAATTTTGGTTATTTATGCTGGTAATTTACGAGCGTTAATCACCAAAATTAATTACCGTGGTAATAAATTTGTGTCGTAAATTACTGTGGTAAATATATATTTTGGTAAATAACAATAAATTATCGTAAACTGCAAGTAAACTAACAGCGATTTCCATTCGTAAATTAATGTAAATTGTGTATATTACTGTCTTTTTACAAGTTGTTCATTTGAAAAAGACAGAGACACTAGTTTACAAATAAAAATTGGATTTTTTCCAAAGAAGCATGTACACATGTACATGTACAGGGTTATTCATTATATTTTGACTCCCACCTAATTCAAAAGTTGTATGGTTTTTAATTTTAATACATTATCATTTAAAAATGCCAAAAGAAAAAAATTGCCTGTCAAATGTCAAAAAACCGCATAACCTTAATTTTTTTAAATCTAACACCCTATCCCCTATATTATTACATATTTGGAAGTGTGCGAAAAATTCTAGACATATTTCATGAATAATGTCCTATATCTATACGGTTTTTGAAATATTGGCAGTTGAAAATCGACCATTTCCCAACACAGCTTGTAAAATGTAAACGGCTAAAGATAGAACAAAACGGTTTTGCTCTTTCCTATGTTGAGTTTTCATAAGCTATCGTATGACACTAACTTTTTATTTCACCAGAATTTAAATTTATCCGGGATTTTTTAATCTCTGGTTAAATCTAAAGTTGGTGTCATACGATAGCTTATGAAAAACCAATATAGGAAAGTGCAAACCGTTTTGTTCTATGTTTAGCCCTTTAGATTTTACAAGCTGTCAAAGTTGGTAAATGGTCGATTTTCAACTGTCTATATTTCAAAAACGGTTAGAGATAGGTATAGGACATTATTCATGAAATATGTCTAGACTTTTTCGCACAGTCCAAATATGCAATAATATACAACTTGTTCCATTTTAAAAAACTAAGGTTATGCGGGTTTTTGACATTTGACAGGCATTTTTTTTTCTTTTGACATTTCTAAAAGATATATAAAATCCACACATCCACTTCCGATTCGACTTCGGTCGAGTGTAGACGCGTTCGGTGACGGCTCTTTGAGCGCCATTGGCACAGGCCATTGAGCGAACACGTGGCAAACGTTTAGTGCCCGTTTTTCTCCCCGAGGTAGAACCGGACGTCCCAGCCAGCGTAGTCTGTGCCTTTCATAGAATTATAGCCAGAAGAAATACTTATTCACGCCGGTACCCAGGCCGGAGGCAGCCGGAAGCTGCCGTAGGACCATTTCTAGCTGTGCCCTTCATAGATTTTAGTTTTGTGCATAGATTTTAATTTTGTGCAATAGTCGGGAGCACCAGGGGCACATGCCCGTCATACTGGAGCTCCTCCCCAGAATACAAGGCCCCCCAAACTGGAACCACGTGTAACGCAAGCACAAGGGTAGCTGTGTCTCTGCCTAAGCGCCGGACCGAGGGGTGGGCTGGCAAGTTGGTCGCAAGATCAGAGCCATTTTTCATATCACACACGCACAAAATCCACACAACTTCTGAATTTATGTTTTTTTTGTATTATTTGTAATTACGGCCGCAGGTGGGTGTCAAAATATAATGAATAACCCTGTACATGTATAAAAATAAAACTTGTCATAATCATTCAATTACCACTTGGGATTGAAATTACGGTGTGTGTAAGTACGGGTTGGTCCCTCGACGGCAGGATCGGAAATCGTATGCGAAACCTCACCATATACGATAGTACCACAGCTTACCAAACAATGTGGTACTACACGTCGAAGATGAGGGTCTCGTTGAATAATTTTGGCTGCCATCAAGGTCGAATGTTACAAATGCATACTAGCCCCATCTAGTGTAGGTGGCGTCGACTTGAGCGAATGCATTCGATGTGTTCGCGATGCAATCAATTTGGAGCAAGAGGCGTCGTGGTCTAGAGGTTTAGATCTCAATTCAGCGACTATCGGCTGCGGCCCGCGTTCAAATCCCGTTGCTTTTTTTTATTTTTTGTTCGGTGAAGTTTCTAAACAGTTTTTTTCTTGAGCCCTCGTAGCGAGCGGTGAGCCATGCGAAAAGTAAAATATTAATTTTAACTTTTTCTTTTGCGATATACGTATCCGGTTGCGGCTGAGTGACAGAGAGAGATAATTAAAAAAAATTTTAATTTTAGCAGTTGCTTAATGATAATGTCAAGATAATGTTTAGTTGATAAAATTAATGAAAAATAAATACTTAATATAAAATGGAAGAATCTTCCTATAAATGTGGACGCTGCGGTTGGGTTATTCACTCTGTTTGTGAAAACTATTTGGAATATATCAGTTTTAAAAATCGGTTGATACAGTGTCAGTAGTATGGAAAAACATTGTGCAGATGACATTCTAAAATAATTACAAAAATTAGACTGGCTATCTTCCAACTCGCGAAACAATATATTTCCAGATCCATAAAGGTTTCGTGCTTCCTCATTAAAAGTTATTGGTCTTGTCCATATTGTCCTGCATATGGGGGCTAGAATTTTCTTCGTTTATTTTTATTGTATTTATTTATGTAATTGGATATTTCCTACACAGTTTGTCTCTTTAAATTCCTACACATAACGTTCGTAAGAATCGTAATAAGTAAAAGAGTTCTAGATTCATTTCTAAAAAAGGCACCTAGCTAGTGCCAATTTTAAAAAATTGGCAAAACTTACAAAACTAACTAGCAGCAGTAACTGTCATATACAATACAAACTAAATTCAAATTGCTGCAATTAAAAAGGAACTAGATGCGCATGTCAAAACACATACGGATGCGAAGTTCCATGTGGATGAGCAAAATTCAACGTTTGCGTTTCACGTATACGGATATCCGTGATCACGTATGCATGTGGACTAACACGGCTAGCCGCGCACTAGCAACTTTTAGTTTTGGTAACTGAATAGTTTAGTTGTTTGAAAAATTATCGGTACAAATTTACAACGCGCACAGGCGACTAAATAGTTGCTTGTATTAATAATTTTTAACATGGATTTTGTGGAAACTGCATGTGCTTGTGTGATATTACTGGAACGAATAAGAAAACGAAAAAGAAAACTATTTTGGGTTCATCCAATACTAAGCAAGAGACTTTTTAATGGACAATTTTATAAATTGTTTGAAAGTTTGAGAGAGCACCCGCTGAAATTTTTCAATTACTTTAGAACGAGTATTCAATACTCATGGTAAGGTGTCAAAACTCTCAATTTGAGAGTTTTGACACCTTACTAAAGCTTCTGGAACATCGTATGTTGTACTAAGACACAACATTCCGTCTGGCTGTACCACCGGAAGACAGATTGAGTGTCACACTAAGGTAAGCAAAAAAAAACGTTTATTCTCAAGAAAAACAATATTTTACACTATAAAGTAAATAGAGAAGAAGCTTCAGAATCGTTTTCCCACGAACTCTGCGTGTAATTATTAGGTGACACAACAGATGGTGCAGTAGTTGTCCTTTCTTTATGATTATTTGGTGTGAACCCTGAGAAGTACTGCGCTGTAGTATTTTCCTGGGAAGTACTGCCATCAGTGCCACCATAGCCATACGTTTGATTTACGTTGTGCTCACTTGGAATTGGATAATAATTATGTCCAGAGAAACGGACTCGTCTCATAACATTCAAAAATTCTGTTCGCACGATGAACTTTTGCTCTTCATTCATTTTCTTAAATGAAGGAAGAAGAGAGAGCAAAAATATTTGTCTTCGTCAATCTCGCTCTCTTGATCCCTTTTTTGTTTCAAGATGTCCAACAAAGAGTATTCGTAAGATTTTTGAGGAACCTTCTTTCGTCTCAGTGATGATGAGGTAGTAACAGGTTTGGCGATAGTGTTATTAGTTTGCGAAGTATTGGGTAAAGCTGGACTCTCTTCTTCGGTTTCTTCCAGTTAATTTTCTACATCACTTGTCTGACTGTTGTCCCCAAGACTACTTGTGGTTTCCCTGCTCTCGATTGAATCATGCAAAAATAACAATTGCTCGAAATAAATATATTTGCGTCTTTTTGTCCGTCCTCTACCGGACTGTTAATTTCTTTGTGCTACGTATTCTCTTTTAAAACATGTCCTTAAGTTCTTCCATTTTTTCTGTAATTCTTGTCCTGAAAATAAAAAATATGTTATTTTTTATTTCAAATATTTGGCTACAGGAAACAGCTTCGTATCACTGCACTATGAATATTTGCTGGGAGAAACAACGATAAGGGAAATCGTCAGAGACACATGTGACGCTCGTTGGTAACGTTTGATTCCAAGTTACATGAAGAAGATGACTGGCTAAACATAGCCATTAAATTCAGTGAAACCTCACAATTCCCTAATTGCATAGGAGCGGTAGATGGGAAACACATTCGAATAAAGAAACCTAATTCGAGCGGATCAGAATTTTTTAATTATAAACATTTTTTTCAACTGTACTTTTGGCAATAGCAGACTCTAATTATAGCTTTATTTATATCGAGGTTGGTGCCTTTGGTTCATCAAGTGATTCCAATATTTTTAAGAAGTCTGTTTTTCAAATTTACTCGAAAGGAATTGTATAAATATTCCAGCACCAACATCTTTAACGAATGACGAAACTGGACGGAAAATACCATTTGTACTTGTAGGGGATGAGGCATTTGCTCTCTCGGAACATGTACTAAGACCATACCCCAACAGAAACCTGTCAGTAAAGCAACGCATTTTCAACTACAGACTGACCAGAGCCCGAAGATTCGTAGAATGCACATTTGGTATTTTAACCAACAAGTGGAGGATATTTCATAGACCCCTTGACACAAATATCCAATTTTGTGAGAGTATCGTGAAAGCATGCTGTATGTTACATAATTTTGTCAGAAAACATGACGAAATACGTTTTGATGACACTCTGTATGAATGTCCACTAGAAAATATTGCACGAGTGAGAACAAGAAGCAGTATCAAAGGTGCCGATGTTAGGGATTATTTTGCAAACTATTTTATTTCTCCGGAAAGATCTGTTCCATGGCAATATGACAAAATTTAAATTTTAAGTTAATGGAAAATGTATTACTGTCTTATTATATGATATAAATATATACTTATTATGTACTTACCTTTTTTTTCCTTCTCAGCAGCACCAAGTTCACTCCAATTTTCCACAAGTTGTTCGAATATCTTGATCCACAGTTTCTTTTTTAAAAAACCTTATCGGAGTATTCTTTTAACTTTGTATTATAAAGAGCTGGGCGTTTTTCTATCTCACAAATAAATAATTCGGTATCCAGAGACATGTTTTTGTGATACTTCTATTCACAGTAATATTATTTTAAATGAACAAATACGTCAATATTTTATTTTAAAAATGAGCGAACGCCGGACGTCGTGGCAGCGAATGACTGAAGTGATGGCAACTAATAACAAATAAATTGCCAGTGCGCGGCGACAGGTTAAAACATGAACGGTATATTTTTGTCGGCAACTACGGGCAACAATTTCGTCGCGGTCAAAATAGACCCAGTCGTAATTTTCTAGTTGCTTCAACTATATAATCGCCAATGCGCGAGTTTACATTTAAAACAGTGTAACTAAACAGTTGCTAGTGCGCGGCTAGCCTTTATGGGACAAGACGCTAAGGGAATACAAAGATAAATGTCTGGGCAGATATATGCAACGAACTTCATAAGGAATTTGCAAACAGTTTGTAACAAAGTCCCGGGTCGAACATGCGCAGTTGGTCAATCCACTAAACTGGCTTCAAACTGTCCGAAATTTCATGCTAGAACAAACCTATTAAACCATTGTATTTCATGCCACTTATATAAAAACTTGTTCAGCGGCTTTAAGTGCTAGATTGCTTTAGCAATGGCGGAACGCGGAAATTGAGACACGTATAGCCGAGAATAACAACCGCAGAGAAGCAACAACATAAATCCCGCCCAAAAAATTGGAGTGGGAGGTAAACCGGATATCTCCACGTGCTTGTCAGTTAATTTAGTCCGAGATTTGTATAGTACAGGCGTCAACGACAAAATTCTTGCGTGAACGCCAGTTTCCTTTGGTTTATTATTGAAGTGACTTCTTAAGCGAGGGTAAAGTCAGAAAAAAATTAAACGCTTATCAAATTGAAACGCTTTTCAAAGTCCCTTTAAGTAAGCATGTTCCAGTATTCCTAGAGGGCTGAAATTTTTAGGACATGTAGCCGGGGTAAAATGACGATCCTGGATGAAAACTGGACCCCGTACAACCCCCCCCCCCCCCTTCGTTCGGCTAGGAGAGGGGCAGAAGAACAACTAAAGGAATTTATTACGGTAGAACGGGAAGAGCTATGGGGTCGAAATTGTTATGGTAGGTGTGCCTCATGGGGGGCTGCCTTTGACCATATGGGGGGGAGGGGCTCTAATTTGAGGGGAAACTTTGGGGGAAAAACATTTTTTACCGATCTCCGCAACGGAACCTCGGATCGAAAATATGACGTATGAATATGGGTCATCAGTAGAGGTGGGAATTATACCCCCAGCTCCCCGGATATTAAAATTGATTATAACGTATCGCAACCGGTTCAAATGACTAAAATAAGTTGAGACTAAGTGAAACTAACCGAAAGTTGATTCGACGACTAACCCAAACTAACCAAATCTCCTGAAATTGATTATAACTTATCGGAACCGTTCAAATGATTAAAATAAGTTGAGACTAAGTGAAACTAACCGAAAGTTGAATCGACGACTAACCTAAACTAACCAAATTTATTAAAATTGATTTTAACGTATCGGAACCGCTTCAAATGACTAAAATAAGTTGAGAATAAGTGAAACTAACCGAAAGTTGATGGACTACTAACCCAAACTAACCGAATCTATCAAAGTTGATTATAACGTATCGGAACCGGTTCAAATGAACAGAATAAGTTGAAACTAAGTGAAACTAATCGAAAGTTGATTGGACGACTAACCCAAACTAACCAAATCTATTATAAATTGATTATAACTTATCGGAACCGGTCCGGATGCAAAAAGTCAATCAGTTACACGTACCATTAACATATGTCAGAAGAAACAAATAATTATGTATATACGAATACGTCAGGATGGATATATCGTTGTAATGTCACTGTAATATGTCAAAATGTGTTAAAATATTGTAAATTCATTCCTAGTTAAATACGACTGTGTACGATTCTGTCAATCAAACGTTTTAAGAAAATGTTAAATGTGACAGATGAATATATTCGTCAATATTTCCCTTAATATTACAGATATCGAAAAAATTGTGTAACAAAAAATTTGTATTTTTCGAGGCTGTATCATTTGGAAATAAAATATGACACGTACAACTGTCACATTTGACAGCTACAGCTGTCAAATTCGTTTATATTAATCTGACATATGTCAAAACACATTGTTAACACTTTGACATATTTAAGTATTATATTTTGAATCATTAAAAAATTTAGCTAATTTTATGTTACATATTATGGGTTAATGTGACACTGAGAGATGTTACATAATTTATTATTTTTTTACCACTACTTTAATATCGTCATTTGACATATGCCATTTTTTTTTAAATGATATGTCTAAATTATTCATTAAATATATATTATTATGACGATCTTCTTAAATTAACCCATTGTTTTATGCTAACTGTTTGTGTAAATGTGAATATGCTTAACCAATATTTCTCAGTCTTATCAATTGTATAGTATTACGCCATATTTTATATAACAACCATATTTGAACTTGACACATGAAAACAATGAAAAAATGTTATAAATGAACACAATATATGTTTCAGATATATTTTCAATTATCTATAGAACAATGACAGTTGGAATAAATTGATTTGTGCAGAAAAATATGTTGAATTTCTCTACAAAATATCTTAATACCTACTATTTTCGATAGGACCATTAATAACAAAGTTATTTCGAATAAATCGTAAATGAATCAAACTTTTTCGGTTTCCCATTGTATTTCATTAATTTTTTCTCGCGTAATTATGAACTAAACAGAAAAAAAAATACATTTTTTTATAGCTTTTATTACTATATCAATTACCGATTTTCAATTTAGAAAAATTCGTACCTTTTTCAAAAATGTTATGAAGAGCGGCGTAGACGCATGTCTGCATCCGTTACGTCAAAGATTTAAGGCTGATTTTCATATATAGGAACATTTTTTACATTTTCACATACAGGACTGTGCTACGACCGTGTTGGGCCGTCCAAGCCTATTGTGAAAAAGTGGAATACCCGCGACGGCCGCAGCATGGTAGGCGCACAGTCGGTATGAAAATCAGCCTTTAGTGAATGTTTGAGCCCAACGAAGGTATGGTATTTTTAAGTCAAACATATCAATGTGGTGATCATCCACGTTCTTTACTTGTTTTAGTTTCGGACCCTATTGCATTGCATTATTTAATGATTAAAAAATGTCAAGATATAATATTTAAATATGTCAAAATGTTAACAAGGTATTTTGACATATGTCAGATTAATATAAACCAATTTGCCAGCTGCAACTATCAAATGTGATAGTTGCACTTGTCATATTTAATTTCCAAACGATAAAGCATCGAAAAATACAAATCTTTTGTTAAACAATTTTCTCGATATGTTATATTAAGGGAAATATTGACGAATATATTCATTTGTCACATTTGACATTTTCTTAAAAAACGTTTGATTGACAGAATCGTACATAGTCGTATTTTAATACGGGATGAATTTACAATATTTTAACATACATTTTGACATATTACAATGACATTACAACTACTTGTATATCGATCATGATATATTCGTATACACAGCATTATTTATTTCTTTTGACATATGTTAAAAGTACGTGTAACTGATTGAAGTCATTTGAAGCGGTTCCGACCCGTAATAATCAATTTTAATAGAGTTGGTTAGTTTGGGTTAGTCTTCGAATCCAATCAACTTTCGGTTAGTTTCACTTAGTCTCAACTTATGTTAATAATTTAAAGCGTTTCCGATACGTTATAATCAATTTTAATAGATTTGGTTAGTTTGGGTTAGTCGTTGATTCAACTTTCGGTTATTTTCACTTAGTATCACCTTATTTTAGTCATATGAACCGGTGCCGATACGTCATAATAAATTTTGATAGATTGGGTTAGTCGTCGATTCAACTTTCGGTTTGTTTAACTTATTCTCAACTTATTTTAGCCATTTGAAGCGGTTCCGATACGTTATAATCAATTTTAGTAGATTTGGTTAGTTTGGGTTAGTCGCCGGATCAACTTTGGGTTAGTTTCACTTAGTCTCAACTTATTTGAGCCGGTTCCGATACGCTATAAACAATTTTAATAGATTTGGTTAGTTTAGGTTAGTCGCCCAATCAGCGATACGAAAATTTCGTAACGCAAGACGAAAACATAAACCATCTCGTGATGCGACCTTGAAAAATCACTCTCATGAAAGCAAAGAAGTATTCACTTTAAAAAGGTTAGAACGCGACAAATCAGTAAGCTCTGAGTTAAACCGTTAAATCCTAAAAGATAACTACTATCCATAATACATTAAGTAAGTAAATAATAAACATGTAGTTAATTACATGTTTTATCGGTGTATAGCATTTCTTTTCCCTTCATTACATTTATCTCAGTGTATTAAACCGGCCATCTGTCACATATGACAAATTAAACTTGGATCTCCAACTTCAAAGGTGCCGACGGGTTTTGTCGCTTCCGGTTGTTATTCTCGGCGTATAGCGTGTGTAAGGTGACAGGACTGAATAAATCATCGCAAATTGACAACACAGCGCCCCAGATAAAGCCACACCAGAGTCGCTTTCCAGCTGAACAAATGTTTGGGCTTTAAAGGATGTGCTTGAAACAAGAGCGCTTTGGGCACAATCGTGTAGCTGGAACGCGGCCGTTATTCGAGGCGTGTTTGTTATTGTTTATGTGCTCTTTATCTATACCTCTATTTAATCTGTTTTGACTTTCTTTGAGTTTTCTGTTTCTTTTGTGCATGCTTTCTAACATTTGCACCAGTTGAATGCAATCCCTCATCACAGTATTCTGGCGCTGAAGAGCATTCTTTAATTTGTTGTGCAGCTCATTAAAGGAAGAAACTGACATACGAAAATAATTTAAAAACTCCCAGTTTTCTCGCAGGTCTTCAAACAATGTATAAAAAACTCCTAGCTGTTCTCTTGTTAAATTAATTGGATGCACTCAATAAATCCTTTGCCTTCTGCGGCATAGAATCGCTATTGCGATTATGCGTTGTTGTTTTCGATAATAAACAATATTTAAACCCGTTGCTAATCGGAGAGGTGTGAAAATTAGAAATAATCGTATATCCGATGTCGGACTCGTGTGAAACGGGGCTAACACTTGAAGCCATCCGATATATTCTGTGATTGTCATCAAATGCATGGTATGGGCTTAATATTTTTTTCCATTTTTAGAAATTTAGATAATAAACAAAAAGTTGCATTTAGAAAATAGTGTAACATTTGTGTTGACCAAATTGCAGACTCGTCTGCGACTTCTGATATATATTGCCAGTGTTTCAATATCATTTGAAGTCTTAAGTGCATTTTCAGATTAATAATAATCAACTTTTACTGTAGGTGTTGTTTTAGCATAAACTGATTTCCGAATATAGTAAGTAATCTGCTTCCAAAAGTATATTTCTGACGATAATATTGGTTTTGACTGCAGTGTTATTTGCATTTCAGCAACACGTCTCGGTGTGTTGACCAAATTGCGGACTCGTCTGCGACTTCTGGTATATTGCCAGTGTTCCAATTCCAATACCATTTGAAGACTAATGGATTTTCATAATCACTGCCTTTTCAGCTCTTACTGTTGTAGGTGTTGTGTGTTTTAGCACAAGATGATTTTCGAATATAGTCATCTGCTTCCAAAAGTTACACCTTGGTGAACTTAGAGTCTGCTTAGACTGCATATTTATTTGCATTTTGGCAAGAGTAGCAGTACTGCCAGTAGGTCACTTACTCCAATGGGATTAATATAATGCTTATACAGCGCACTCCAAAGGAATAATTGGCTAAAGTTGATAAAGCAAGAACAATCATTGTTAATGAAACAAATACTTTACTGAAAAAAATATCGACTTCTATTTTGTCAGGCTAACAAACGTACACATTTGTAAAAAAAAGTCTAAATCTATCTCCATTGACAATCACTGCAAAATAAGAAAGCGTACACCACTCAAACTATGATGCTTTCTTGGTGCAATTTCTGCTTGTTGCTGACAAATGAACATACACGTTACCATTTAATTCACCCTTTTAACCACTCAAAAACATTTAAAATTTACGAAGTCATCTATAAGATAGAGCACCTCTTATACTATACTACTAAACCCATTTATTAAACAGCTATTCTAAATTTAACAGTATTAAGTAAATCTAGACATTGAAATGTACAAATACTACGAATATATAATGGAAACTGGCTATCAAAAGCAGAAAGGTTGAATTATTTTTACTGCTGACAAATGCACAAATGATTTAAAAAAAAATCAAAACAAGAGCAATTTATGATTTTGAGACAAAATAAAAATGATGTCTATAAGTTGACTGTTAAATTGGAAAGTACGCTTTCGTCACACAACCCGAATAGTGTAAATCGACTGTGGTAATTAACGCACTAACGCCGGAATCTACCACCTCCTCCACCCATTGGATTTGGACCTCCCGAGGAATTCAAAAATAGCTCGATATAACGATGTTGCATATGACTCTTGTCTTTGGACATGGCTCTCACGGCATCCTCATGAGTTGCGAAAGTCACATCAGCTTCACCAGACGGACGTCCCGAAGGCTCGGTTAATACATGAATAGTCATTGGTATAACCGGTCTGAAGAACTGAAAATAAATATAAGTTTAAGTTAAATATTATTAAATCCTTTTATGAATCAATTATTTATTTATGTAAAAGTATATTGTGTAAAAGCATAAGCATAGCAAGGTCTGCAGCAGCTATTCTGCAATGCTCTCAGAAGACTGAACTTTTAAAAGTATCCATATTTAAAAAAAAATGGTAAATTTTACGATGAATGAAAATGTTTGTTAACTATTTACTAAAGAAAATACTGAGTGTGTCACTTATTTTTAAAGAATTATGGATCATTCATATATCGTATCAGTATAACAATTGAGCATCAAATAAACAAAATTTAGTATAAAACATCGATTTTCTATTTTAAATTGGACGGTATGACATCACATTTTTGGATTCTAAGAGTAGTTAATACTAACATAATGACTAAATCAAGAGTTGTTGCTAAGGAGATTTAAATTTTTGCCGTTACTGTCCTGACTAACCAATCTCTATAAACTATGTATCAATACGGTTTACTCGCCTGAACCAAGTCAGCTTAATATATTGATGCCACCTGTCAACACAACGAGAGAACGTAAATTTGATCTTACATCAAGTTTAATTAATTTACCGCGAAAAGCACCACAAGCCCGTTTATGTTTATGATTGCATATTGTCACCACCAGCTGCCTATCTTTTTTTTCATGTATCAGTGATATATGTCAGCAGCGCTCCTTTATTAAAAACTTTATCTGACGTGTAATTGGCAGAAAAAGTTATCTTTATTCTTGAAAAATGTTTGTGCTGCTGAATTTTTCGTGTTGGCCAATAAATAAACAAAATTACACTTCTTAAGCTCAAGGATGTTACTAAACAACGAGAAAGCAACAGTAGGTGGGGATCAATGTCAAAAAACTAATATAGATCCGCTTTTTAAAGAAGACCAACGTCTTTCAATTCAAACTGTAATGAGCTGAGGAATACGTCCTCAACAAATTATTAAGACGAATCTCTACATGGAAGTTGCGGCGTTTTATAGGCACCACTGTTTAAGAAAGGTAATTTTCTGAAATAAGCATCCGAAATTCTATAATAATTAAATTCAGGTAAGAGTTAACAGACACTGATTGTGCTGTTAGTTAACGCCTGAATGCTAACCTGTCCTCAAAGATAACACCAAGATGCTTAATTTATTTATGCATTGCAATAAACATCTTTAATTGCATCATCATAATAAGAAGGTTGCTTCACACAAGTAAATATGGTAGGGAAGCATTTCTTTTTATTCAATCTCGCCCTGTTTAATTCGCCCTTATCCCACTCTGAAGCAAAAACAACTCGATGTACCTTCACCAAGAGCTCAGTTTCTTAATACCTCTGTGCATGCAAGCAAACTACACTGAATTATTTGTTCAAACACACACAATCCGATTGGACGAGTAACAAAGCCGCTTCCAACACTTTGGTATCCAACAGTTCTGCATTGTCTTCTTCTTCTATCTGTTCTTGAATGCGCTCAACATCCACTACTCATAGCAGAAGAGATTAGTAACTGTAGATTTCCCAGTAAGGAAACCAAGCTGTTGATATGAGAAAATAAGTTTTGCAACTTCGTTACAGTTCATCAGTGACAATCTCATCAAGCAACGACAGGCTATTTAATTCTCAACGTGTTCTCGCTTTCGGAATTTATGATTGCACAAAATGAAATTGCTTTCCCATATATTTCGAATTGTAGACGTGTCCACAGAAAACTTTAAAATTCTGTACAAGTATCTACATATGATAAAACTGACCTACCCTCACTTAGGTTGTCAAAAAGGCTCTCAACATCTTGGCTAACTGGTGCAAAACAGAACAGAACAGCTTTCAATTGCTGCCTTTACCAGAAGGCGAATTCTAAAAGGTTTCATTAAGAAATTCAACAGAAGCCAAAATATCTGGGAATCACCTTTGACTAAAGGATGACATGGAATAACATAATCAGATTAGGATTAGAAGGCGAAAACAGCACTAGGAACGTGTAGAGAAAATTAATTTATGAAGAATCCCTCAGATAAATTTAAAGACTTTGAGTATGAGGCTTACAACTGAAACAGAAAGTAATCATTTACTGGATTATTTAAAAGAGCAAGGCTGTGAGCTACCAGGGTCTCTATAAACAATTTTATGAACATCAGGCGCCAACAGATGATTAATAATACATACTGACGGAAAAGTGAAACCAGAACTGCTATTTCAATGGAGTATATTAATTATTTATTCACTATCACTTCCAAACCATGTTTATTGGCCTGCACTCTTCACTTTTATTTGTCTGCTTTTTTTGTAGTGGAATGACTATTAATGTAAAAATCTGCCACCAATTACTTCAAATGCTTTCTGAAGTGTACCAGTTGTTATTCCATATATACTACTGCTTTTCTTTTTAAGATTATTCATGTAGTTATTAATTAATTCACTTTAAAATTACTCATGTGGGGATTGCAATATATTTATATAACTACTTTGCGGTATAGCTGGTGTCTATTAATTACATCTGTATGTTTGGTAACTAGTTGAACAGCTAGGGTATCTATAACTGTACAATTTTTACACCATTTAAGTCTATCTAGAAATTTAATTCCAGGAAAGTTGTCTCCAAAAACTTATCATATTATGTTCGTTCTACAATGCCTACAGTTACGATCCAATTGTCTGTTTTTGTCGTCGGTGCACTTGGGATAGTAAATGTTTACCATCTGTAATTTACAAAATGTATTGTCATTGCAAAATGATCTGTAATTTCCAAACTATATTTGTTCTCAGCTTGTCCAAATAAAATTTGCTATTTGACATCATACTTATAATCTCCAAAGCATACAAATGTTTCTTGTTCCCTCTGATGTCATCTCCGTCAGGGGAGGTCGGAGATTGCTCTTTCAACTGTAATATTTTTTGATAAATATTCTTCAAAGAAAATCTAGACGAGTTAATAGAATCAGCTTGATTTTTGTATTGGGCGAATGATAAAGACTAAATACTAAAAACATTTTATCCCTTACCCCTGTTTCTACCTCGTAATCCATAAATTATATGATAATGATTTTCTCAACTTTTGAAGCAATAGTTCTGCTATGTATGTAGTTGTTCCTCCAATACATTTACATGTTAATGTGAACAAATAATATGAATGATCTCTATCCTATTTATCGATTTTGTTTATTCTGCATTAGACTGTGTGTTCTTAGAATCGACTTCCAAAATAACACTTTCCTTACATTTTTTACTCTGTAGTGCTTAATTATTGGCATTCTTCCTTCGCAGTCTGTAGTGGCTATGGTATTTTGCAGAACAATTTCTCTATGAAATCATTTTTGTTTCTAATTAATATTAATAAGTAATTTCAACTCTGACATTTTAAAAGTATTTTCACCTCATAATCTGCACCCAATCGCTACTGAACAGATCTTATTTTCTCTCACAACTTATTGTTCCTCCCCAACTCTTAGTAATTTTTTTGTGAGCCAACATTCTTTTCAATCAATGTCTTTATCACAGAGCTTTCTTTCACTTTCTCTGGCGACATACAAACACCACTTTCCAATCACCACTCGACTACCCTTGTCAGCCCTACCCCCTCCCATTTTGTCTCCAATTTCCTTTTTCAAAAGTGTGATATGCTCCTCTAAACTGATGACTTTTTTTGGAAGCATGATATGATGATATTATCTGGTAGGTATTTAGCTTTACATATAGCAAATTTATCTGCTACATTGATGAACTGTTTTCAAGGCTATGCAACCCAATTATAGCCACGAAACTAGACCATATTGTGCTCTAAAGACAGCATTATTTTCCATATACGAACATCCTGTACAGGGTTTTCCCCATATTTTGGAACACCCCAGTTTCTTAGGCTCAGAACGTCGTGGAATGCAACGCTTCATTATGCGCCTGCCTTTTTTAATAAGATTCCTTTGCACATCAGGGAGATGTCATTTCAGAGATTTAGAAGTATAGTGAATGGGTTCCTACTGGCTAAGGGTTTTTGCAGTCTGAACGAGTACTTAAGCTATGATGTAATGCTCCAAGACTTTGCACTTTAGTACTGCATTGCATCATTGTGTTCTATTTCCTGCCTGTGTGAGCCTGTTGTTTTACTTTATATTATTATTTTATTTTTCAACTGATAACTCAACTGTAATTTTAACTATAGGATGACGATTGTAAAGAAAACTTTGCTTTTGTCATGAATAAATCAATTACAATTACAACACTTTTATTTTTAGAGCTAAAAAATCTTAAATTACCAAAGTTGAGGTAACTGTTCCAATTTGACAACGAATAAAACAATTAAAGATCAAAAATTTGTCTCAAAACACCAACTTTTATTTCTTTTAAATGGATTACCCTGTATACGATTCATTTATCGGAATTATTGATTCAGAATATACTGTTTGAAAGCTCGATCTTTAAAACTAACTGAGAAAAATTACAACAATTGCGCCATATCATCAATGCATTTCACTAACTCATTTATGCGTTCTGTTAAAAAAAATCGTGGCGTTAATGAAAAGCTATACAAGTTAGGTAATATAAAGTTTTTCTGGTTCTAAAAATAAAACCGCTAAGAATGCTCCAAAACATATGTAAAACCCCTGTACACATCCTTATAATCACTGCGACTTGGCTTTCAAACGGATAACGTGATATACCACAAAAATTTGATGAGGTTTCCTTCCATCCACAACTTTTATGGCTCAAGCTCAAAGCATCATATTCGAGACTTCAGAAATGTACAGGTTCCGAAAACTTTATATACTGCATTGGTCACATGGAAAACAGTATTAATGTTTGGTCACCGCGTTTCATAGTGCACATAAGTGATCTAGAACGAGTTAAAAATAAATTCCTAAAATAGGTTGGCTTTAAATCGAGTATCAAGAAAAAATCCACAAATTATTCGCAAGTACAAACACTGTTGAGTCTCCAATCTGTTAGTGATCGGCGTAATGTCTTGTTTGAACATTAATGTACCAATTGGAAGCTAAAGAGCAAGCACATTTACACTTGAGCATCACCATACTATTTACTGTGGGTGCAATTCAAATGATCATTTGGCATTTTCCAACGAAATAAAGTAAGGTGTTTTCAATACTCTTCACAGCTTCATTAAGTAAGTCTTAACTGTTGTGTGAGGTTTTTGTGATGGTCCGTTGTGTTGGGTGGAGTGTGCTGTCGACCCATTCTAGGATTATTTTTGGCCTTGCTAATTGAAATTTGTACTGTTGACTTTATCCTTGTAAGCATTTTTTAAATATAACCTTTGGGCTCGACCATTGAAACTCAAATAAATAAAAACTTAATAAAAATTGGATTAACAAAAACCCAAAGTGGCGACGAACATAATTAAAAATAGCTGAAACCTGCAGTATACTAAGATCCTGACATTAAGGTGCCAGGTGTGGCAACATAATCTTCATTTTTTGGAACAAACCCCTCTGCATCACGCAGCTGTTTACTTTTAGCCTTCAGACTATTAAAAAATAAATAATTATTATGCAATTTTGGTCCCATTCGTATTTGTTAAGCGTAAGTTAACATGAAGGTTGGTAGGTGTCTGTAAAACCAAACTAAAAATAAATAGCAGCAATGTAATTATTAACAGGCTCAGTTTCAACTTACTGAAATAGCGGAGTATTAACAGTTAAAAGAAAAAAACAAAGCTAGCCGCGAAAAATGAATTACTTCCCCCCGAAATATCGTTTACCTCAGCAATATCCTGTTGAGATGCTTTGAAAGGCAATCCTCTCATGTGTATGCAGTGGTTCTGAACAACGGGACGATTACCCCAAGGATCGAACTCGAAAGGACTTCTACCGCCTCCCATGCCACCGTGTGGAGCACCGTTTTGTGAAATCCATGGATCTGAAATAATATATAAATTCGTCAATACATTTTCAGGTCATTTGCTATTTAACTTTAAAATTAACAAGCGAATTAGCCGTATTGAAACGAGTTGGGTCCCGATGATACCGAACATTAACAATAGACTAGAAGGCCCACTCTCAGTCGGCACTTTTGATGTAGCGCTTACAAAGGCGAGACGCCAAACTTTAGACCAGGCGGTGTGAAACGTGGCAAGGCAGGAATCCCGGGGGCGGTGCTTAGAGTGAATCTTCTTGTCTATTAATGTTCGGTGCCGATGAGAGAGAGGTCAGTCGGGATCATATAATAGATATTTACAATACAAGTGTCTTAAAAACATTATTAATATACGCTCGTGAAAGTTGCACGAATAATAGAGTTGCCTAACCACACTTTGTAACCTACACTTTTTCGGAACCCAACTTTGTAACCTACACTTTTTCAATCCATAAATTTAACTCGGAACAATCCGAACTTCAGAGAAATTTTGAATAAAAAAGCACGTTGCAAAAGTATGAATGCCTACTTGTTTTGGTGCATTTCTATTATTGACCTAGCAAAGAATCGGCAAGCTCTTGGGCAATTCCGTGGTCACCCTATATAATCAAGTATTGATGCATTTTTATTCATATAAGATTGCAATGCTCACAAGAGAAAAGAATATACTTACTAATGTGGTTACCCATGTTGGCACCTTTGAAACTTCTACTGCCTCTTGCTTGAAATCTGCCACCTAGGGATCCTCCTCCAAAGCGGTCTCCACGATCATATGGACCGGGGCGAGAACCAAAGGCACCCGGAGGTCCTCGCGACGGAGGGCCGCCGCCTCGTGGACCGTAACCAAGGGCGCTGTCTACTTCAGCTAAACTGCTGCGGAATATTTCTATGTACCTGTTCAAATATATGAAACAAACATCAGCGTCTTCTAGTCTGCACAAGTACCATTAAAAAAAAGGGAACAAAAAGATGAAAAAGTGCTTCTCCGTGCACCTTTTGCAATTGCAATATATTTAAAAAAAAAAAACGATGAAACTATTAGCTTTGGTCATTTTTTTGTCGTTCAATGTCTGACTCATATTTTTAAAAATATCACTGTTTGTTGTACCTTGTAATTAGTAACATAAATCTATATTTCTGATGATGGAATCTAAAAGGAAAGGGTGGAAATTTAGATATCTATAAGATTTTTAGCATGCATAATTTTGAAGTAGTAACAAAGCGAAGCGCACATATTTCCTTAAACATGGTGTATTGCACCAGGTTTTCTTGACAGAAATATATATTTATCTAATTTCTAGCTGGCGTAGAATCTGTATATCGCGGATTATAGGAACCGGAGGCCTATCAACTATTCCGGTCCTTGTCAAGAATTTTAAAAATATTTCATCAAAACAGAATAATGATAACATCAAGTCAACATATACCACACTCAAGATTTTCACAGTTTTGAATCTGATGATTTAATAGTTTAACATACATACTGTTTCACTTCTTCTAAGCAAAACATTTTTTCCTTCTACAGAAGTTGTTTGTAATTGTTGTAAAATTATTACGTATATTCTGCAAGTCACAATAGTATATTTATTTAATTACCAGTCCGGAAACTTTCTTTCCGTTGCGCGCACGACACTTTCGGTTTTTTTATATCTCTTAAAATAACCTTCCTAGGTAGGAGTCTAAATGGTTTTGGTTAAGATAGGGAAGTTATAAATTTGGTATTAATCGACCTATTTTTTAATTGTTTTTCCAAAAAAGTGAGGAATATTGAAACACTTTCGTCATAAATTATATTTTTTGGTCATCATGTTATAGATTATACGCATTGGTTTTTATTTTGCTATTCGTATTTTTTTTTCAGCTTCTTTGATATATCTGAATAATTTTTAATAAAACTATCACTCATTTTGTGAACACCACCGTTAAACCCCAAAGTTTGAATTTGTGTATCACTAAGCACTAAAAAACTTTATTACTTGCTTAGGTGAAAGTGAAACCTGAAGTAATGACATTTTAGCACCCGATGCGAAGGACTAGGTGCAAGATTACCAAACCTTGCACATTTGAACAACTTGCCGAGGGCATCCTAAATTATTTTATTAGCAAATTTTATTTAAAATTTTTAAAGGTAGCACATTGTATTTTAACCACTAAGATTACCTACTTGATTGTTTTTGAAAAGGGGCCTAATCATAATTTATCAGCTATGATAAGTTTGGATCTGCAGGAGTCAGTTTGAGGTCGTGTGGTTAGTTGGTAGTTTGGTTTAGCCTTAGATAAATTGGTTCAGTTTTGGGTTACTTTCGTTTAAGCCAGTACGAATTTGCGCAAAATCAATTCGATTAGTTTGGGTTAGCTATCGTTCGCTTGGTTTATGCCAGTATGAGCTTGCGTGAAGAGTTGCGCGAAGTCTGTGAAATAATGCATTTTTTTCTTTTTTCATGGAATTGACAGTGTAAACTATAAAAACAGCAAAAGTTAGCATCTGGATTATAGGACACAATTAGGCTATAATTTAATCAATAGTCTATGATTTAGAATGACCTGTATTATTATAATAATACATATTAGCGAATATGAATATTCACTCTTAAAAACTGATTTAAAATGCGAATTTTTAAGGAATATAACAGTTCACAGCATAAAAAAGACAAAACTTAGCGTACACCCGTATAGCAAACAATTAGGCCAGGGGTAATTACTTGATAAACCGTCCATGATCTAGAAAGTCCTGTATAACATAAATATTGGTTAATACGGTTCTTCATCATTACAATTTAAAACTACAATGAATAGTTTGGGCGGTAGGATCCTTGTGAAACATCGTTGAATAATTATATTAGGGATAATTAGTACACTGCTTTTAGATGTTTCAAAATAATTTAATGAGATATTTTTCTC
>MU182449.1:248239-261203 GCA_016904865.1 Pissodes strobi | reverse complement strand
CCTGAAGATGAAATAAAATAAATTTCGAAAGCTTGACAGAACAATAAAGGGTGTTCCTTTAATTTAGGCCTTAAAATAAACCAGACTGCATCCCCAAGAAAACCTTAGAGCTAGCAAATTATTAAATACAAGTTTTATTTTATTTTTATTTAAAGATCTATCTAAGAGGGAAAAAGGATATGCATTGATGTCAAAAAGTTCGTGACGCGGTAAAGTTGTAATTTTTCAAATGGCAACCTGTGATGTTAGTACCTACCATTTTTAATTCTTCATAAAATTCTATACATCTCATGTAACATCGTGAAACCGTTTCCGAAGTACTGAGGTTTGAAATTGTTCGATTACTCTACTATTAAATTGAAATACAACCAATAGAAACCAATTCAATTATTTCCAAAGCCAATGAGTTTTATTACAACTTTATTAAATTGAAATAAAACTCATGGTTGGCGTTAGAAATAACTGAATTGGTTGCCAAATCCAACCATACTCTACTCTGGAAGAATAATCCAACAATTGAGATTTTAATAATTCGGAAACAATTATCGATAGATACCTTATGTTATATAAAAAAGTTTCTCTAAAATTTTACGAGGAATAAAAAAATGCACTAACATACACGCCCTTTGAAGAAATTAAACTTTATCTGGCCATGACTTTTTGATCACCAGTATCCATCTTTCATTTCTTCATATTAGATAGATTTTTTTAAATCCTACACGTTTTTGACGGTTTTTGTATGCAACATCGTTTGCTAGCTCTAATGGTTTCTGAAATAATTGACCGCTGCTATACTTATCAGCGACCCTTTAATCTACCTTATTCTGTAGGGAATTTGTCTCAATTTTGGTATCTTTGATCATCTTTAACACGCGTTTCGGAATCTGCCTCTTAGACGTGTGTTGTTAAGCGGCGAGGCTGTGAAAGAACATATGAATAGCTCAATTATACCTAATTCAATGTATGTATTAATGATATAAACTGATATTGTCATATCAAAATTAAAACAACTGATTAAATGTTTTTGGCCTCGTTATGCGAGAAAGATAGTAAAATATCCGAGAATAAAGTTTACCAAATTTTAACAAATCCACCAAAGAATAGCAGGATTTAAGCTGTGTTCGTCTTAAGTCGGACATTGTATCTGTATATAGTAAAAAATACCGGAGAATTCGGTCAAAATTATGTTTATTTCCCTTGTGTCTTAATAAATCATGCTTTTAAAATATGTGTATTTCTTGTCCAGCGTCCTTTTAATCTCTACCGAAGATTACTAGTACCATTTCAAACATACATTAACGAAAACATGTACGATCTAGTAGAAGACAAAGTCCAAATAAGAACAATTTCCACTAGAGCTTAAAACATTTGGGCCAAATAAATAACCATTGACTTTTCCTTTTGAATATTGCCGTTCCTAGTTATTAGACACTAGCTTAAAGTTAGGATTTTGATTGTGAAACAAATTCGTTTCTTACCATTAGGATCTCGGAAACCATAAGAGATACGAAGTCTGTTAAATGGGGTTTGCGCAATTTGGTGGTCATTGATATGCCGTTGAGAAATTTAGAAATTTCCGGCTACTTCCGAAAATATCCGTAAAAAAACGAAAAGCAGCTATTTCATTTTTATTTTTTCCTGAAACGCCAGATTTAAAATTTTATACAGCCGTCTTGTAAAGAAGAAAAAAATGGCAATAATAATGTTCATTTTATATTATCTCTGATTTTTCGGTTTATTACAGATATCTCCGGAAGTAGTGGATTTTTCTAAATTTCTCAACGGCATATCAATGATCCCTAAATTTCGCAACTTTGTCCCTGTTTAACAGACTGCGTATCTCCTGTGGTTTCCGAGATCCTAATGGTGAGAAGCGAATTTGTTTCACCCTGTATATGTATATAAGATAGAGGGTGTTAATTTTTGTATTATTATTTAAACGAAGCTATTGAAGACATACTCTTACAGAAACTTTTCTATGTAGATTCACTTAGATAATAACATATTACATTTTTAAGCACATCTAACTTTTACAAACTTACTGTAGCAAAAAAAACATAAGATATCACTTTTGTGTAGTTTTGCCTTTTAAAGCAGTAGTAGCCATAATATTTTTGAAAAAACGGTGCATATTTTCTATAAAAATGCTTTTTATATTGGCTCTATGCATGCTACTTCCAGATGCAAAAATATGATCAAATTGTATCCTTATGCAATATCTAACTTGCTCCGAAACGCACTGTTTAAACTTTAGTCATTTTCGCTATACAAATACAAATCTCAAAAGCTTATTAAGAAAACAGTGAAATAAAGATAATTTAAACCGAGTTCCTGGTGATTTTTCTCGCGCTATGAAGATATAATTATAATACTTGGATATAAATACAGCCGCCAAAAAGTTTGAAAAATATGGATACTTTTTAATATTGACTTCTCAAATTGATTGATAAAATTGCTGCAGCAAGAAAAACTACTATTGAATAATATTTTTATCCTTTCTAATTTCAATGTAATCCAGGATATTTCTAATTCTGTGAAGAAACAATTTTACATATTTTACGCTTCTTCAAGTTTGACATAATACCGTCTCTTCAGACACTAAATTTTATCCTGAATGAATTTTTTGGGTAATCAGAAAAATTAAAACTTCCCATATGTTGTATACTTCTTGGCGGACACTGTATATATATTGAAAATGTAATACAAAACCACTATACCCTAGTATATACTCTATTGTGTGAAGAGAGCGTGCCATGGGTCGCCCCCCGCCCGCCCCCCTCCCCTTTCCCATAGATATAAAGAGAGCAGCATGGCTGTTGAATTAGTGTCCATGATTTCGAGTATTTCCATCAAACACTTATAGAATTTCCGCAGAGTATGGTATAAAAAACATCATGACATGTTTAGTTTTTGGAATGCTGCGTCCAATTAGCTGATCGAAAAAAAAAATTATATATGATAGTATTTGAAGAACTCGAACAACCATGTTAAGCCGACGTTGCGTATTCTCTCTATATCTATGCCCTTACCCCACCTGTGTCCAATTTTTTCCCTGTGTTTCTGCAGAGCCCGTTCCGCCACATCCCTGTTTGCAAACTGTACGTAGGCCTCCCCTGAGCTGCGCCCCGAGTAGTCGGTCAGCAGCGTTATGCCATTGGGCACTATCTCCAACCCTACCCAACAAATATAACCACCCAGTTGATACACACATTACTGGCCCAAAATATCTGCGTATACTGTATATATGATTTGCCTATAGATTTTTATTATTTTTACACAAAACCACCAAGGATAATTTAATATATTTATACTCAAAAAACGTCGAATATGTAATTAAATTTCAAAAGCTATTTTTGTAATTCGTAGTGTTTTTGTACCCCAGCGGCATGCAATCTTGACAAAACACAATTATTACTAAAATAACGGCACATGGTGCTTTTATATTTTTTAACATCCAGAGGTAGAAATTCTCAAAAGAAAAGTTGCAGGATTCTCTTAGAGCAGATTTGTATAGACAGATTTAAAAAAATTAGTGGTTACTTAGCCAGCTTTGCTTAACTTTCATTAATACTTGTTGCCAAGTTTAGGTTTGACATCTAATTCTGTTTGTGTAAAAATGTGTTGCTCAAAACACATTGTGAATTATTGTCTTAAATTAAGATCACAACTCGTTTATTTTTGCTGGATTTCCAAATAAATTTTAAAAGAACGTTTAAAGCTACGTACTCGTTTTGATCAAAAACGTATTCTATTAGTAACTTTTAATTACTTTTAACATTCCCTGAACTAGAGAAACTATATATAGAAGGTATTGATAGTAAGCACTAGGTCACTTTGGCCAGACATAGCTCGAGCAGCCACTTTTTCAGTGCAGCTGCTTTTTAGGGCGTGGCTCGTCGCACCTCTTTAATTCCGAATTTTGTACCATCCATAAATTCTGGCCCCGGCGTCATCTGTCAAGATTTCTTCCACTTGGGCTATATCATTTTAAGGTTTGATGTAGGATATCTTCAAAGCTTTCCACCAGGTTTCGGTCACTTATGCCAAAGAAAATAGTAGTTTCAATACAAGAATTATTTAATGTCAAATTTAAAACCCCTAAATGGACGCCGGCTCTAGGAAGCAGGCGTCCTTCGAAATATGAGGGCGCCACTGATGCCGATTATAAATAAGTTTTTTTATGTATTTAATTTTTGTTAAACAAAAGTTGTACCAAATGCCATTAATGAAATATAGGTAAACAGTTTTAAATACCACTTTTAATAGTAGCTTCGAAAAATCATCATTTACCATTTAAGTAGTACTACTAATTCATCAGTGAAAAAAAAAACATTTAAGAACGTACGAGTATGGATCTATAATCCTTATTAAATATTAAGCAAAATAATACAGTCCGGCAACTCGGTCTTCCAAATGAGCAGCGCGAATTTAAAATATGCTGTAAATTCACTAATAAATCATAACGAAGCAGCGCCTCTCGCGGTTCAAGTCTTTGCATAAGAACGATTTTTCTATTGCATAGCTACTATTTTCTTTTCTGATGCCCATCTTCAGAGATTTGGATCAACGCCCTGCCATTATCTCTCAGGATTCGTTCACTTGGACTATACCATTTTAAGGGTTTTGGGTAATAGTCCTGGGTCCTTCTGTGTACAGCTCAGGTCTGTATCCAGCATTGGACAGGTCTATATACAGCTTTAGACAGGCCTGTACACAGCATTAGACAGATCTGTATACACCTGTAGACAGGTCTGTAAACACCTTTAGACAGGTTTGTAAATAGCTTTGCCAGCCCTGTATCTAGCTTTAGACAGATGGCACAAACTTGGAGGCGGGGCCATAACCTAACTTTTAAAATTATATAACCCAAGTAAACAAAATCTTGACAGATAAGTCAGGGTCGAAAATTTATGGGTGAAGCAAAATTCGGGACTAAAGCGCAGGTACGGAATATCACACCCTAAAATGAACATAGTCGACTCTGCTGAAAAATTGGCTGCGCCACTACTGTCTGGTCAAAGTGACCCAGTACCTACTATTAAGTGGAGGGATCATACACACACCTCTATACCTTTTCGGCAAGTTGAGAGCGATTTGGGGTTTGTAAATGTAAATTTTCTTTGAAACTAAAATGTTCAGGTTTTCTTTTGCATCTTCCTACTAGCAACTATCGCAACCATTTCCCCTCGAACTTAAAATACTTTAAACCTCAACAAGATTTATATATTATATTATATTAATCGATGTCCGCTGGGGGGTATTAAACACATTATAATAGCAACTATTTTTAAAGTTTATAATAGTGAATAGAAAAATCAGTATATACCGCCAAATCAAGACGAATAATAGATGCAGTATCAAATTGATAATTGATTGACTGATGCCTGATCGATAAATACTTAAGTGGCATGATTCCAACCTTCCCAGTTTTGTGTAAAAATAAAACAATTCTAAACAGGCGACATAATTTCATACAGGGTTCAAAGTGATTTGGTAAAACCTAATTCCTCCAGCTTTTCAGGTTTCCAAAGGTCTATGTTCCTTATAAACATGCTAACCAATTTTTTTACATCGTAAAAGTTAGAAGATTTAATATAACTGAAAAAGTTCGATAGTAAACTATTTTGTGACCAGACACTAACTGTAATTAGCTATCGCTTCACTACTACATTATCCAGTATTGTTTACTAGAGAGTACAAAAATCTGACAGGCTGCGTTCCATCATGTCACTATCTATCATGGCCTTGTATTTATACAAATACAAAAACAGCGGAGGCCATCTAATCGCACTATATTTGATGAAATATCTATAGTGCGTCTTAAAACCAAAAGATAAATTTTGAAGGTGACAGAAAACCTGTCAAAAATATGCGATTCTATAGAGGCCGCCAGTTTATGGATTGTGAATGGTAAAAATTACTTATAATTTTCGTCTCCGTTATTAGTTACAATTTCAAAGTTTTATTGTTTGTGTCCGAGGTGCATGAGTAACATGATACCTTCAGTGATTTCCCACTGACTTCTATTCACATTTCTTCAATTTTAAATATATATATCATCATCATTATTTCTCGCCAAAATCTATAACTGTCGGCTTCCTGGGCGAAGTCTATTTCACACCAATCAGATCTATTATTTTCAAATTTAATTTTGCGGCGTTGCCGGAATGTGTTGTTTGTAGAGTTTGACTGTGTTTGCTTCTATAATTTACATAATTATATTGTATTATACAGCTACACATAGCATTTTTGTACAGTGGGGTTTCCGGCTATAACAGTTCTTATCATTCACACTTTACAGTGTTCACTTTTGTTCTGTATTGCTAAAACAAATTTTGCTGTGATACATTCCCATCCTTGACAGTTATGAACAAAGTGTTCTGATGTGACACAAAAGGGTTTAACAATTTTGTTCGTATTGTTTGTACCAAGCTCTTACATCACAGTTGCAAAACCCATATGAATAGTTGCAAATATCTAAAAGGGCTATCGAAAGCGGGGGTACTGATCGGAATGGCAATGTCGAAACACTTCTACTTCTAACGGAAAAGAGATACTTGCTATCTGAATATGAAAAGACCAACTTAGAAAAAGAGAAAATTCAAACTTTAGCATGCGAATTGTTCAGAATTCAGAGGTAGATGAACCAGGAAAAGAAAAAAAAAGCAAGATTTTACTGACAAAATTTACCAATGCAAGTAAGGGTGCATGAAAAACTTAAAAAAGAGACATTATCGTTGCAAGACGAATTGAGGCGGCCAAAAGATAATTAAGAGAACTGAAAAAGGAGCTTGACCATCTAAAATATGTCAGAACAACGAAATATATTCTAACGTACTGCAGGGATTAAAACACGAAATTAACTATATATCTAGACATAATAACAAGGACGGTATACTTTATAATCGCCCTTTGAGTCCCAATAACGCAGTTACTAATATTGCTCTATCAACAGAAAGCGTAAATTTTAATCGCACGTGACACAAACCCTCGAGTTTAGCGAACATGCTTAAGTTACACATCGGGCAATCAGTTAATACTGTCACTATTGTCAGTGGCTTCATCATCTCAAGTGTAAACAATGAGTTGAATCTTCTCACACTATTGAGACTTAGCTCTTCGGAAATAACAATTCCATCTCCGGCGATCCTATTGACAACGGCCACTAAACTACCCTTTTTTTATTATATTCGTATTTTGTGCAGTCGGCGATCAGTCCCGACCGAGTATAGTATAAGCGTGTATTGTAGAGCGTACAGGATTAGGTAATCGATTTACTGCTGGATGCGTTTATCTACCATCCATTCATTTCCTCTAATGTTCTGAAACATGATCGATTGTGCTGGATTGTTAAAATTGGGTTCACTATTAGTTCCCGCCCAAACTGCCTAGAGCTAATTTTCTGTCGGCTTATCTTGACGTTTCTTTAACTAAATTTCAATGCTCATTTTCTGTGCTTCAGCACCTTAATTGTACTATTTGACATTTTGTTATTCCGTACTGTATGTATATGAATAAAAAATAAATTAGATTATTCTCATTCACAATCCATAAACACCACAGTCCTGCCATAAAAACCTAATAATACCAAAACTCTGATAGGGATGGATGTTCGCACTTACAGGACCTTGCTCAAAGACACGGAAAAAGTTAATGGAATTTTGTGAAAGAAACGCAAGGGAATCGATTGTTTGTTTGAAAACAAAGTATTTCACAGCCTTTGTGTGGTGCGACGCTCTCACACGGGGCGGTATGTTTATTTCGCAAAAAATAACGGTCTGTTGAATACATTCCAGCTAGAGGACTAAGAAAAAATTGGTCTCCCTGAAGAAAAGCTGGAAAAGGAAAAATGGTGGTTACTTCTCATTCTTTCCCTTCCAACTGTGCTAAAAACTTGTTTCCCGTTTCAATATTATGCTGTCTGTATCGGCCTCTAGGGGTTCATTTCAGGTGGAAAAAACAAACCCTGTACATTAAAAGGAGTAAAAAGAAGAATTAGTTGAACATTCATATTTTCTAAGAACCTCAGACCTGCAAGGAAATCATATTTGTTATTTATTTTAAGCCTATATTCAAATACCACCGTTGATCAGGGACTGGAGTTCTTGGAACAATACAGAATTGAACAATACCAAATGACCGTATCTATGAAAAGTACATTAAACAATTACTTTCAAGCTGTGCTAACACAGCCAAAAGATGCGTACAATTTTTAATTCACCGATTTCGAAGGAACCATAATGCCAAATTAATTGTAGTTTTCAAAATAAATTATTTAATTGTCCCTGAATTTTCAAAAAATGTTTGAGACTGGTCCAGGATATTGTCACCCTTTTTAAAGTAAAGGTACTGCAATGAGATTTTTAACTGATTCAACTAGAGGCAATTTTACGGCAAATATCCACATTCTTTTCACAGGTATTTAGAGCGTCATGTCGTTACGAGAAAGGTATCAAACATATAATCAAAATCAGTCTCAAAATTGACATACATTGAAAGAAATTGAATATGTAAACATTTTATAAAATAACCAATTAACCGACAAGAGTACGGATATCGTCCAGGTCTAATGTAAAAATTATCCGCCTTTTTTAGGTTTTACAGCTCACTTTGAACCCTGTTATAGGATCTAGCCTTCATGTCGAACAAAACAACCTCTCTGAAAGGGATGTATGAAATATTAAATGCATGTTTTCACATCTAATAAGACTAGGTTCTATAATACACATTTTGTCAACATCGTCCAAAATAAGGAACAATCACGAAACAGAAAACTTAAAACTAGGTGGGTTCAAGGAAACGGTATAACTACCTATTTATAAAGACGCGCAAACAGCTATTTGATGTAAATTAAAGTAGCTTATCATTTTTAAACAAAACATTACAATAGGTAAATCGAATATTGTCGGTATCATTTTAAACTAACCCAAACTTAATTATTCCTTATTTTGACTTTCAGGACATATATTTTGTGGTCTGTAAAATAAAATGCCAGTGTATGAATCTGTTGACAGTGTACCACATGAAATAATACGCACATTAATACCTTTGACAATTACTCAAATACAATTTGACCACGATGTGGCTCTTAATATGTTAAAATAAGTTTTTTTTTTCCGATGTACGATGTTGAGAGGATGTAATAGCTATTTTGTGTGCATAAGGTAATTAACCTAAAAGCATACAGCCATTTTCCGGCATTTAGTCCTTTCGTTTTCTTTAAATAAAACAAGAACTGGTCCAAACGGACATTTGGCCTAGATCTGATAATGACCAAAGAAAAAATTCACATGTAGATAAAACTAAACTTGCCAAGCTCTACATTCTTCAGTTGAGTTAACAGGAGGGCAAATGTATCAAAATTTAAACGACCGATAACAATGATCGTTGTATGTTTTCGCCTAGTTTTCATTGATAACGCTTAATTATTGGGAAATAAAATTAATAGCACATGCCTACTAGGACTTATATTACAGCACGTCTCTGGTATAAGGCTACCGCTTCGCAGTTTCACATTTTTATTACTATTAAATAGTTATGCAGTATTGTTCCAACTTACATAAGAATACAGCTGATATACTGTCGGATATCATGCCGCTTTGATATTTATACGCTCAGCTTTGTGAGATGTGGTAGAGAACTACAATGTCTGGGCCGCGTTTTTGGTGGCTGAAACCCTAACGAGGCACGGTGACTCAGGTCGGATTCAAAAATGATTAGGCGTTCCACGTGATATTATGTTTAAATTTAGTTATTTTATATTGTTTGCAGCTGCAGATAATATTGCAACAGCGTTTCTTAAAAGTGGAAAGTTATTCTTAAATTTTAAACAGCAAGTTTTCAACTTGGTATATATCCTTAGGAATTTCTTGGTTCTGACAAATATCAAAGCGTGCATGCTTTATATTAATGAAAAAAAAACCGTAAAATACAAAGCTTTCATACTAAACAGTTCATCAAAAAATTTAAATATGTATTTGTTGCTAAGATTGTTACCAATTTGTTATAAATAAAAATATATAATGTATGACAAATGTTATATAAAAAAAATATATTTATATTATTATAGTGTTTAGACGAATTTTGAAATATGAAGGAAACTAGCCTAATTTTGTTTTTCTTTTCTATCAATGATCTCTGCAACATTTAGATGGTTGCCAATATCTCTTTTATGCAGACGATTTGAGAATATTTAGAAAGCCAATTCCTGACATGATTGTTTGCAGCTGCAGTGTGGAATACACAAAACTAACATAATGGTGGAAATGAAAGAGATAAACAATATTAATGATGATATATGGGTTATTTTTGGCAACGAACTAAGATTTAATAATAATATTAACCACATCCTGGCAAAATCTTTCAAAATGGCAGATTTTCTGGTCAGAAGATGCTGCGAGTTCATAAAAGCATAAGTACTGAAATCTCTTTATTATGCATTGGTGAGGAGTCATCTATAGTAGAGTATTACTGCATTGTCTGGCCGCATTGTTATAAAACACATAGTTATTAAACGAAATCAACGCGTTCTGTCTGAATTTGTAAATTTCTTGTTACATAAGACTATGGTAAACATATGCAATTACATACATCTTGAAATCTACCTAACTCCATTTTTCATTTGGACACAAATTAATTACCGACTACATCGATTGCTGAGATCCGTTTGCAGTAATTATTTAGGCATACTTTCGGATGGTAAGGATACCGATGTTGATGGGACTAGTAAGTGCTGTAAACAGTATAATGCATTATTTTAACTCATTTATGCCACATAATTATGACTTAAACTGCAAACGTTTAACGCAAAATGAAACCTATTGATATCGAAAAAATGAATGATAGTATATGCTCACGGTCCTCTGATATTTTCAAACTATACTGTTAACTGCATTGTAATATATTTTTACGTCATATTAAAGCCACACGTGTATTTTTATGACATGAGCAGCAACTATTCGGATAGAATAAATTTGTACGTGCGTAAGCCTTTGAGTCTCAGCTGTAATCTTAAGTAAGTTTAGTATTGTTTACACTTGATCAAACTTCACATAGACATTTTTAAAGCACCCTGTACAAAAAATTAAACTTGTCTAAGGGTGAAACATTTTTTTTTTTTCATAAGCAAACATTGGAAAAATCAATATACAGGTACATTTGTCGTCTTGTTAACATTCGCAAAAATCCCCACTAAACTCTCTATAAATATATAAGCTGTTCTTAAACATAATCAGAACTTATCTCTTTATTTACTAATTAATTGTAATTGAAAAACCAATTAAAGACCCATAATTGTGTGCACCTCGATTTCTTATAACAAACTATACTTCTCATTTCAGTTTGGGTAAACCTTTGCACATAAATTTTGTCTAGCGGAAACTACCGAGAGCAAAATTTGTACTATGATAAGAATAATAATATGTACTTGTAACTGCTTTATGACTAAATATCCACGAAAATTACTTGATAAAATTGAAATATTTAAAATGAATATCAGTCCATAATTTGTTATTTGACTTTTATATTATAGTACTTCGAAATTTAAGAATCGTTCAGGAAAACATTACCGTATTACTTCATGAGGTATACTTTTTGAAAAGACAATAATTATGATTTTGCATTGTGCACATACTACATACTACAGGACAAATCTTACCAGTAAAGAATTGGGCGATTTCTTCCTTGGAGCATCCGAATGGTAGTCCCCGAAGACGCACGCAACCATCTTCATTTCCGTTATACGAGGTTCCCGACCTTTTGACGACCCAATCCATCTCGGCACGATTAACTTTGAAAACTGAAATGTAACTGGTTGTTTTTAAAATAATAATAATAAATGTATTTAATACAAATTTGATACAAATAACAAAATGAAACGATGTCAAAAAATAGTCAAGAACAGTGGTTGGTAAGTCCAAATGACATTAGAATTGATCTCAAAGTAAAATTGTTAGCCTACCAAATAAGCAACACAACAGAATAAATTTGCTTCTGTCTGTCGCCTTCTAGTAAAAGTAATCATTAAATTACATACCCTCAATATAACGTGATCCCATGTGTTCTTTATCTTTGCCCTCGGCCCGTTCTAAATCGTCTTCTGTCTCTAGTTCAACGAATGCTTCTCCACTGGGGCGGCCTTCTTTACTTAATGTTAGGTGAACTTTTTGAATACCCTCATCACCCAAGAACTTCGAGATGTCCTCAACAGTCGCAGACCAGGGCAGGCCACGCAATTTTACGATGTATCCATCTTCGTCGTTGGAGTCAGACATTCTGATTCTATATTTGAGGAACAAAACCGTAATGACAACACAAATATGACCCCTAATTATTGACTACATTAAAACGTGAGATCTGGGGTTACATGTATTTCGTATTGCATGCTTATAGGCAACCTAACATTGACTATTCAATAAATTTCAAGATGGGGTTACTAGATGCAAATTATGGAACAGTTGGCATATTTTAGTTACTCCGAAAGTAACTTAAGATACTTTAGTCATATTCAATTCAAATTATTCCTTATTGCCAAATAAAATGAAAGTTTAAAAAAGCAAACCAAATGAAATTAAAAATATATCTATTAGTTAGTTAAATAAATCAATTAACAAATAATATTAATAAAACAGCAACAATTAAAAAAGCTCTAAAAAGCTTAGTCATTTGTACAAAATTATGCAAATAAAAACGGTTTCTAAAACAGTTTTATCCACAATACCGAAACATATTTTTTTTGCACTCGACGCACGTTTCGCTAACCATGTTAGCATCGTCAAGAGATGATTAAAAACAGGTTTTTAATAATCTCCTGATGATGCTAACATGGTTAGCAAAACGCGTGTCAAGTGCAATTCTGTTTCGGTATTGTGGGTAAAACTCTGTTTTAGTGCATTTTGCTGAAAGTTCCAAACCCCAACATAGTACAGGGTGTTCACCCATAATGTCCCCCCCCCCCCCCCCCCCC
>MU182449.1:235126-248139 GCA_016904865.1 Pissodes strobi | reverse complement strand
CCCCCCTTTTAACTTTGTTAATTTTTAAGCTACAAAAAAAATAAAAACAAAATTGTAGGGTTTTTAATATAGTTTTTGCACACGTAAAGGAAATAACAAAAAATTGTACAGTATACAGGGTAGATCAAAAAGAAACACCCTCAATCTTTTATTCGAATTTTCGATTCTATCTATTTTTAATGTAACACACTATATGCCTATTCCTAATACTTTAGGAGTTATTGACAGTTGAAGTCACTATTTTGTTTGTTCTTTTATTTTTTTATGGCAACAGCCACCTAAGAATATAACTTTTTGTTTAGCTTTTGAAGTCATCGAGGTGTAAATATTGAGTTTCCTCAATTCGACCTCATTGCTTCAAGTAGTGTTTTTGTATCTTCTGTTTTAAAAATGATTAAAGAATTATTATTATAATTAAAAAATAGAGACTTCAACTGTCAATAACTCCTAAAGTATTAGGAATAGGCATATAGTGTGTTACATTAAAAATCCTTAAAATTTTAGGTAGAATCGAAAAATCGAATAAAAAATGGGGGCTAGATTTAAAAAATTGTTCTTTTTGATCTACCCTGTATACTAGACAATTTTTTGTTTTTTTCTTTACGTGTGCAAAAACTACATAAAAGACCCTACAATTTTGTTGTTTATTTTTTTTTGTAGCTTAAAAATTAACAAAGTTAAAGGAGGGGGACATTGAGGGTGAACACCCTGTACAAATAGTTTATTTGTGTCAAATAGACAAGGAGTAGTTACACACACCGAAACATTTCAAATTAGGAATATATCAAAATTAATACCAGAACAAATACATAGTTCAAGAACTCTTCAAATTACAGAAAGCCTGACTGATAACATTTTGATTCGCTGTAACTTTTTTGTTTTTAAAGATATCAAGGTAAACAAAAAAACAAAATGTAAGGTTGGTGGCCAAGTTTTTTTCTAAGTTACATATAAAACAAAACACTAGGAATTTCCTGACATATAAGCCTACTTTATATTTTTTTAAATGGAACACCCTGTATATTACATTTTTGGACTCTAGAAAAATCTAAACATTTTGTGTATAATATCCTATACCTCCTATCATAGGCCCACTAGACAATGCGTCTTGGTCTTCATTGAATTTTACATGTATTAATGTTTTACCCATTTTGTAAGTCGAAGGTTCTTGACTGATCACATTGTATAACAACCATGAAACCTAATAATTTTCCAACCTTCTACCTGATCTATTACATATATTCACATACAACACAGTTTTATGTACATCTATTAACATAATTTAAATACTACACAACCTTTGATTATATTCAGATAAATGCCCAAAATTACTTCTATCTGTTCCAACAGCAGACAAAAATGTAACATCGTCTGTAGGCATTCCTTAATTGTATTATTAATGACTCATTTGTGGATATCTACCATTAGCCAAGTCATTGGCACCACATCCCACTATCATAAAATCACTTTGAGTAAAATCCCTAGACATGCCAGCAAGGTTTTCCAGCACCCTTTCTTGCACAGCATTCTGTTTCATAAAAGATCGAATACCAAACTCTGTAGCAACACAGGTTCTGATCAGTGATCCATTCAGACTCAAAATAGTTTGACCCAATACCTCCTACAACTAGGAGGTATTGTTTGATCTTGCAATATAAGAATTTTCCAAGACTAAGAGCAGAGTCAGATAAAATAACAGCATCGTTGGAAGCAAGGGAGCAGAAGCATGGTGGTGGAAGTTTAGTGTTATTAAGATCGTCTTTCATATTGCAACACGTTTTTCCTATTAAGGTTAGCAAGCAAGTAAAGATTTTAATTAAAAACAAGCCTAACACCGGAGAGTCGTGTTTGCAATGCCCGGCTCCGGCCGGCAGTGGAGTCGTAAAGCGCCACCAGTTCTTACCAACTTAACTGGAAAAGCTCCGCTGGTGTTGTACGGGGTTGTTAGGCACGCAGGGCACGCTTATCAAACAAAGAAACTCAATCTTAACTTAACAAGAAAACACAATCTATATTAATTTAAGGATCAATCTATTTGCTTCTAGGTTTTTTTTAACAGCAACAATGCTACAGTGAAATTTTTGCAATTTAAAGGCAAAGGAATGTTAAAAAACTATTAAGTAATTAATAACATTGGTATAATATGATTGCATGGAGACCAATTCTGTTATTAACTCGGTACTGTATTCCTTACACTTAAACGCTCTAACAACTACAATCCGAAGTGATCACTTTGGTTTACCTAAGCTTATTACATATATGTATGCGTGCGCTGGTAGCTGCATTAATTATAAATGTAGCGATAATAATATGTATTGATAAAGGCCACAATAATTATATCAATCGATCTGATAAACGAATGAATAAATGAAGAATAAAATTATTGAATGTCAATGTTTGAAAAGACGTTTATTATTATTATTATTATATTTATAGATTAAAAGCGATTATATCAATCGGTCAGAAAAATAAATGAATAAGTAAAATTAATCTTAAAGCTTGGTCGACAAGACCAAAACGATTAAATGAACTTAAGCTTCTGTACGATACCCCTTAGATCCGGTCGTCGAGCTCAGTAGTGGAGGTAGGAAGTACTTCTGGTGAAGGCGCCGGGCACCTGTAGCAAATCCCAAGTAACTGCTGCCCCGAGGGTAAAACTAACAGAGGTCTCGATAGCCCGGTGATAAGATTTGTAGCCCGGTGATAGGACCCTCGCAGGAATCGGAGGGTGGCTAGAAAATCAACGGTCTCGACCTTGTACAATGAGCTCGGAGAGCCTCTAGTGTAGTATTTAAATCCCGATAAATCGGTCGTATCAAAACACAAACTAGAAACTCAACACAATATCCCCTAGAAGGGTAGTATCAAATGCAATACTAAAGCTGAGTCACTATGATTACACTAAAGCAAAAACCTTTTATCGCCCAAAGGGTATTTCTAGAAGAACGAGATCATCGGTTTCAGTCAATTTGCCTGTTTCCACTTCCACGGAATCACTCAGAAAAAGTGGTAGGGCCGAGAACTGCGGTATCGCATACTAACGATTCGAATGAGGAATAATTCTAAGATAATAAACGACTTTGTTCTCGTTTATTATGGTTGTAAAACGACGGCGGAAACCACAATTATTGAGCTGAATTAAATTTTTCAAGAAATACTAGAAAACATTCCCCAACGAAATGATAAACTTTTAAAAGTCTAAATCGAAAGCAACAATCACGGGAGGATAGTCCATTCCTACTACCCGGGACTACCAACAGTACCAACCGAATATTGCAGCATTCCGCGTGGAAAGAAAAATCAGAGGTCCCAAAAAGTTATGAAATATTGAAACCGAAAATAAAATATGAATTTGACGGATCTAATGAGACTTTACAGTACTTTATTAACCCAACTCTTAAAAATATAGAACGGTTTACTGGCCGTTCTACAGTAATGTAAAAAGTTATTTGTCCACAACATTTTACAACAAACTTCCAAATGAAGTAAAAAACTTGGATAGGGGTCAGTTTAAAAATAAAATAAAAAAATTTCTTGTGCTAAACAGTTTTTATTCCTGTGATGAATTTCTGCAAAGTGAATTTTAAGTAAACCTTATGTAAAATTTTTAATTAACTGTATTTTATGCTAGCACTCTTTATTGTGTGTTGTTGATTGTGAACTTAGGATAGTGTTTTTCTTTCTTTTTAAAATTTTAAGCTTTTTACAAACATGATGTCTTCTTTTTCCCATGTGCTGTTTTATGACTTGTGTTAGACAATTATTGTTATTTGCCCCAATAAATGAATTTGAATATAAATTAAGCAAAGTTTTACTAATAACATAGTATCCTATTTTAGTAATTTGATCAAACCTAAGCGATCTGTGGTTCGCTTATCAACTAAAATAAATATAGTCACAAAGTGCCTGAGGGCTGAATGGGATGATCAAAACAGCTTCTCAAGGCCACAACAGTGTTATAAAAGCTAGTACAAATATATCATTAACCTATATGTAGAATAAAATTAATTTACACTAATAAATGCGACAACCTTAAGCTTATTGACAACAAATCAAATCAATAAATTTAGAATTAATTAACCAAAGAGGTCAATACTCAATAATTCTTACTGCAAAATATAGCATCTTTTGTTGCTAAATGCAGCATATAAAAAGAACTTTAAAATCTTTTACACAGACCAAATCAGACTGTTACAATATTATCAATATTACCTTGTTCCTGCCTATTGGAAGTTGAGGAAGTGTCAAACTGGGCAAAAATGTTTTATAATGTATTAACAGCTGACATAAAAAGTTTAGATTACAGAAGTTTTAAGGGTAGAATTAAGGAAATTTTAATAAGAAATGCAATACAATTTTTAACATAGATGTTGTATAGTGTCACGTCATACCGTAAATTTATCATTTTACCCTTTTGTTCATGTATTGTTTAATTGACCTATTTTACCTATTATTAATTTTTTATTGATTTGTATAGACCACTTTTTACCCGTTATTTTTGGGCCTTTAGCTCAAACACTTGTGTTGAAATTTTGTGGGCTAAGGGCGTCAATTTGTTGATTTGGCTCAATATGTTAGTATAAGAAATAACTACAGTAGAACTTCGATAACTCAAAGCGGCATTTGCCGAAAAAAAAATTCGACTTATCGAAACTTCGAGTTATTGAGACGAGGTGTGTTTACTACATTTTTAGAAAAGTATGTACATAATCTGTTTTATCATAACAGTTTCATTATGTAAACAGTTTTACTAAATCGTATACATACAAGATACATAAAAATATTTAAAACAATATGAATGAAACTGAATACAGAGATTGAAAAGTAAGAAGAAAACTTAAATTATATGCAAATATGGACATAATACATATGAGATGAGAATATACACATTTAAACATTTATGTACATGTTGCGTATATTTTGAACATAATATGTACGCACAATATGTATATGTAATTACGTACACTTAGTACAAGCATATTATGTATGTACATAATATGCTTGTAATAAGTGTATGTATTTACATATACATATTGTGCGTACATATGTTCATAATATACGCAACATCTACATAAATGTTTAGATGTGTATATTCTCATCTTTCCGTTTAAAATAGTCACTTATCAGTTTTTATCGCACTTCGTTCTCTCACACATTTCGATTCCTACTGACCCACTCGAATCGATCGATACAGCGTTGTGAACAATCAGACTCAACCAGTTCTCCTTGAAATATTTCGACTTATCGAAGTTCCTTTTCCAGAATATTTCGTCTTATCGCGAAATTCGTCTTATCGAAGTTCGACTTATCGAGACCAAAATACATTTACTTTCCAGACTTAAAGCAATGATTTGAAGGATCAGTTCGAGTTATCAAAATTTCGAGTTATCGACGTTCGATTTATCGAAGTTCGACTGTATAGGCTTTGTTAATAAGGGTTCCATATGAAATGTAATTCTTGAACAATAAAGTATGTTTTCTATCTATCTATCTATCATTTTGTAACTGTGATGAATTTATTTCTCATGATTTAACTAATTGTCCTTGTAGAATGGTTTCCTAACTTTTACTATGTTCTTGTTATAACAGTGTTATTTGCACCTAATTTTATAATTTTACTATATTTTGACAATTGTAAACATTACAACTATGTGATAGCATAAATAAAGAAATTGAAACTCACCAAACTCTTTCTGCAATTTATCAATATTTTTCAAGGTGCACCACATTTTCTTTTTCTAGAGTATTTATAGCGATAACTAGGTTTTTATTTATAATACCTAGTTCACTTTAACTTTTTGATTAAATTGATTCCTAGTTATATATACATGATAACAAGAAACAGTAACATACATCACACAATTGACACAATAAAATTCTTACACAATTTTTAAATATTCAAAGTCATGAGATAAAATTATATGCTAAAATTTGATATGAAGTACTCCTCATATGAATCAAAGACATTTGCCATTAAGTACTTTTTTACTTTTATTTTGAACTAGCGAGATACCTTGTGCCTTTTCTAGTTCTCTCAAGTTGGCTGAAGTCTAGTAATAAGATCTAATTGCCCCTAGTTGGATAATGATTCAGGTCGATGTGGGCCTGATAAAGATTTATGTTTTGTTTCATATGCAATAGACATTGCAATATATATATATATACAAATAGTGTAGCCAGCCAGCCAACCATAAATAGTCACTGATAATGAAAAGACACTTACGTTGCAGTCCAAAGATTGTCTATATGACAAGAAGGACCCCACAATAAGATAGCATAGGATAGAATGAAGGTCCATGATATGCTGTCAGTAGTTTTTTTGGGAGGTGACCTTGACAGGGTTTCTAAGGAGAAAAAGATATTGCTCCAATTTCTTGAAAAGGTGAACCACATGGCTTTCCCAGATCAGGCCTGGATCTAGATGAACCCCGATAAACTTAACTTCCTCAACGCATTCTACCAGCAGCAGATGATCCGGTATTGTATTTCTCAGTGTGAAGTGCATAGTCTAAGATTTGGAGCCATTCAGAGAAAGCCTATTGGACAGAAACCATTGTAACAAACCTGCCCCGACATACTCAAAGCCCATAGCATTCACATCAATAGGATGATAACTCTGATAATAGGTGTTATCATCAGCAAATAGGACAATCTCTGCTAAGTCCTGAGCATCAAGATCATTAATAAACACAAGTAACAATATGGGTCCCAAAACCAACCCTAAAGTACTCCAAAATAGAGGGGCAGTTTAGAGGAACAAATTTGATTCAATTTAACATATTGTTTCTGGTTTGAGAAGTAGGAAGAGGATGTTTTTCTTCAAATACGTGATTGTTTCAATTGAGTGCAAATCGATAAGTAGTAGTCCCTAATACAACTTCTCTTCCCATGTGAGAACTGTTCCAATGACTCGAGGATATAGGTCCTGAGAGCACAAACAAAATTTATTGCACAAAAAACTGTAATGAAACGAAAAAAGTTAGGAATAAAGATCATATATCTATCTAAAGTATTTCAACCCGTCTACTCCACATCTTTGACTCCTATGAATAAATAATATACACATTTCACTCTCTTCACAAACTGTGAGGCTTCAAGTACAGGCAGTGCCATTTTTCATTCATTCCTACAGCAAATTTCATAAAAAATTCGGTATGAATTGGTTTCGTTGGATGCAGGTTGTGTCTGATCGAACTCATGCTGCACAGTTGAAAGGTGTACTGTCTAATAACTTACACTACTTACAGTACTGCATGGGATGAGGAATGAGAACAACCTAACAGCACACAGAGTCAAGAGGCTTTCCGGACCGTTATACGCTGACCGGAAACTCCTGTCAGCATATAACGTATACGGCTCTTAATATAGGAGTCAGATAGTTTTGATCCTGACAAATGGTTCATATGATAGATAGGCCATATTATTTCTTAGGTATATCAAATCTTAAAACGAATGTTCTATTGTCCCGAAACCAGCAAACATGTATAATGGTAAACAAAAATGTAATATACTTACGTTATACGTTTCCGGCTAGCTGAAGTACTTAGTACAGCAAGTACTAAAAAATTACAAAAAACCACCAACCTCGACACTTGAAAAATTAAAACGTGGTTAAGTTAAGCACCATCAGTAAACAACAAAAAACGATTGTTTTCAATTATTTACTGTGCTATTTACCGGCTATTTTATTCAAATTATTCAGATTCTACAAAACATAAAAGGTAACGCAAGGCAAAAGGCAATACACAAAATGGCGTTTTATAGATTTCTAGATTTCGAATCAATCCGAACCGAAGCGTCCGAAGCCCAAGCAGTTTTGGATGGACACGAATCAGAGTCGCTTTCCAGCTAAGAGTTTTGAGCACGCAACCGAGCCACGGCGCGCGCAAAGGCTCGACGCACGTGTTCCAGCTGTTACCGCGTTTGACACACAGGTTACTTTCCCCTTGCCCCTGAAGATCCTACCGGATATTTCGTACTTGAAGCACAAAAACGTTTTAGAGGTTATGTATTTTTGTTTGGTTTAGTAGTTTTGTTATTATTATTATAAAGATTAAATAGATAACAAAGCTGCAATGGAATAACATATATTTAACTAATATTTAAGCCGATTGATCCCTTCTATCTTACTAATTACCTACCAACTTGTTTCTTAATCTACCTCCTAATATTTGGAATAGCTAGATTCATTTTTAAGTTTTTAACATGCTCACAACAATTTCATTTAATTGAAACGATTGAAAGCATGCGCACAAAACACAGAAAAGCTAAAAAGAATCAAAATAGATTAAATTATTAAATAGAGGCATATATAGAAAGCACATAAACAATAACAAAAACGCCTCAAGCCTCAAGTAAAGGCGGCGCGTGCCGCGTGGAGTTCCAGCTCCACCGTTGTGCTAGAAGCGCTCGTGTTTCAAGCGCAGCGCTTAAAGCCCAAACATTTATTCAGCTGGTCTACATACAGCAAATATTCAACCGTCGGATCTGCGCATTTTAGGGTTGCCGATTTAGAATCGATCTTTTGGAAGATCGATTTTTTTAAGTTAAAAAATCGGTCTTTTGAATCGATTCTCATTGGGTCGATTTAATCGAAGATCGATCTTTTTAAAAGCGATTTTAGATTTTTAGAATCAATATTTGCAATTTTATGATTATGACTGATACTGATATTTTCGGGTTTCGGCCTCGTCAAAATTAATAAATTATTGAATGCAAATAATATGCGATACAGGCAAGGCAATCGGCAACATCGTAATCGCAAATTCGTAACCATATTATTCCGGGAATCCTCCGAGCGCGTTCGGGAGAATTCTAAGAGATGGCGGAATAAATCCTAAAGATATTTTGTCCTAAAGCGCGAAGTTCCTAATGGGCGGTCGTCATACACGGTTCGGCTAGCATCGGCTATGATCGAAATTCTTGGGATCTCAATTTTACACGAGGTGAAGGAAAGGAACGTGTTAAATTTGTCAACATCGTATTAAGATAATCTGGCAGCTGGCGGCGATTGACGCAAGGCCACCTATGTCTATAAGGTGGCCGTGATTGACGACGGTCTTGCGATGCAACTCTTCCCCTCTTTATACGTTCTTACTTGGAAATAATTTGGAAAATAATAAATAATATGTATACTAATTGATTATACTTTTAAAAATGTTAATTTGCATTAGGTACTCCCATTGTACATGTGATCGTTTCCTTAGATTTCAGCATGATACCTATACAGGCATTAAGAACAATAATTAAATACTTAGACCGTTGTTTGAGTACTAATATTTATTTTAAGAGTCAAATTTACTAGTGGTGTGTATTATACTTATTATTTTATAAATATAGGTAAAATTAAGGGCTCCAAGGGGCCAAAGCCTTTCTGTTTTCACAGTCGACCAAAAATTAGTGACGTAAACAAGATAATATTAGAAATAAGTAAATTTCAATAGAAAAATTGATGTCTAGCATTAACTGGTAATGAAATTAAACATTTTTATCTAAATGTTTACTCTTGTGAGGCAGGGTGGAGGGGTAAAGAGCCAGATAAAGCACCAAAACAAAGCAATTACCACAAATTAAAACAAAATCCTAACTTTCACAGTATGTTTATTATATTCTGTATCACAACATATTATATTTGAAACACACTTCTAACTGGATGATACCCCAGAGCTTGTAAAAAAACACAACTTTTAGAAAAAGTTACATGTTTTGCTAATAGCATTGTTTATATACAGGATGAAACAATGTTAATAGTAATATTTAATTAAAGAAAGATAAGCAATATAACATAACACGAAAATAAACTACAACATTATAACTTTCATTTATAATAAAAACAGTGTAACAACGTCATACAAATTATATAAATAAAATATATTGCTTTATTACATCTTTATTTGAAGTTCATCCTTTACGTGATCAATTAAAAGCAGGTGCGTCAAGTCGGCCCCCCCACATTCGAATTTACTGAAAAATTGGTAACCACTTCCACTTACTGTGCTCAAAATGTGCTTTACTGTGCCGATGATATTTTGAACTGTGCCGTTTCCATACCAAAGTTATAGGGAAAAAATAGATATGGGGCTAACTTGACGCTCAGCCTCCCAATATTTTCGAAATCAGATCATACCATACAAAAATAAATTGTGATTTAATCGGCAGTGTGCTGAACTGTGCTGGAATAGGTTTCTCTTAAAATTTAAATTTTCGGCCATTTTCTGATAAAACCTAATAGGGGGCTAACTTGGCGCTCGGCCACCCCAAAATTTTGGAAATCAGATCATACTGTGACTTAATCGGCACTGTGCTGAACTGTGCTGGATTGGGTGTTTCTTATAATTTCAATGTCAGCCACACGCCTTTGGCATTCAAGAACTGTGGTTATCATACGGTACTGGGGCTAGGCGTCGGTTTGTAGCAGCTCATCTGATTACAGGTAATAATGTATTATAGTTATAAAAAAAGAAACCCCAAGTAAAGCACTGTAAACTTTCTGATAGGCACTCTAGGAAATAGAAATTCCACGGCTCTTCGGGGATTCCATACATACACCGGGTGCGACAGCCTTTCATTTTTCGCAGGTAATGGCCAAAAGCGTGCATGGAAAACCTGGAAAGCAATAGAGAACGAAACCCCGGCTTTTCTAGCGATCGCCACCCCCTTGCAAGCTGTTGAACCAGAGTGAGTTGAGTTGCCTCAGAAGTTCACGGTCACGCTCTATGATCAATTCTGCTCTGATACGACAGTGAAAGAAGCTAAGAATTAATTATTTTGCACAAAGAACAAGTTACTTCATGCTATTCCTCCGATGTATGCTGCTCTCTACCAACATATTCTAAGGGCAGCGTATCAGGGGCCGTTCACACCTGCCTTATTACAATTTTCCGACTTCATCTAATTGAGGTTGGAAGACAATTTGTGGAAATTGGGTTCCCGTTTAGTTCCATATGTGTGGGAGGCCTGTCGGAGAGGTGTGGCTGCCTCTTGGGGTGTGGAACAAACCGCTGCCAATGTCGCAAAAATACATTGCCATGCATAATACCATTTATTATAAAATGATAATACAGTGCAATCGTAAAGGAAACTGCAATAATACCCGGTAATCCATTATTTCTTTAACTAGATCTGAATGAATTACTTAGCGCAAAAATTATTTTTGAAATTTTACAGTTCTGGGTATTTGGGAGAAGAAAGTAATGCCAATGTCGACAACTTGTGAGGTGATCCTGTCATCCTCTGTTTTTTGTTTGATATTTATTTATTACTGACGTAAACAATAAAACCAGTTTTTACAACCTTGTTTGTGCCTTAATTCTGAGTGCCTGGGGAGATAGATTTCAGCCGAAAGCTTGCAAATAATCATAACTTTTAGAAACAATTTTGTTGTACATCTAAACTTTGATAGTATGGTTATTGAACCCTTTTTACAACATATATTTAAAGCACACTTCTAAACCGCCGATGACGGGGGGCAGATTTTACCCAAAAGCTTGTAAAAAATCATAAACTTTAGAAACAATTTTGTTATACATTTAAACTTTGACAGTATGTTTATTGCATATACCATTTTTTACAACATATATTTAAAGCACACTTCTAAGCTGGGGATGACCGGGGCAGGGTGTCTCTGACGGGGGTAGATTCCACCGCAAAATTAGTAAAAATCATAACTTTTTCATAACTACTTTTGAACGAAAGTAAAACGGTATTTTTTTTATCCTGGAATATAAAAGTAAAAAATAATATAAAATAATCACGAATTCACTAAAAGTATGAATTAGTTAAGTGTTAGAATGATATAAATTACACAGAATTATTGTTTTTTGTAGTTTAGCGAAAATATCGCCTAAAGTATAGGCAATGGGTAGTCGAACACATAATTTTCAATGTCGTGAAGCTATCTATACTTATTCAAGACTGCTTCAGTTTTTTAACCCATTCCTCTTCAGAAGGCATGGCACCACCAGGATTCAAAATATAATTTTTTTCCCTTAAACCTAGTACCATAAAAACCCAGTGACTGCTAAAAACATGATATATTAACAGCATATAATCTATGCCTTCCAAGGGTAGTAAATTGTGAATAGGCTGATTTTTCCATGTTAGTAACGTGGTCATGTCACGATATATTGCTGTTGATCGAGACACCCAGTAGTCCGATTGACGAGGTCGAGGAATGGTTGATTCTGCCATAATGATGTCAGGGCCCGCCGTATTGGCTTTCTTGGTAAACGTGGCTGTTTGAGTTTTTGCTGCATTGAACTGGACTGCTGCTCCAAGTTCGAACTTTCTCCATTTTCTGATCTAAATTGGGAAACAAGGGTACTGTCATCTGCAAAACTGTAAACAGGCTTTTTGGTTTCGGTCAGTAGGTCATTAATATAGATGAGGAACAGGGTTGGTGAAAGTATTGCATATTGAGGCACACCCACCGATCATCGGTGGGCACACCTGCGTTAATGGTAAAGGTGTCTGAGATGTGACCATCAACTGCAACGTGCAGAGATCGGTTTTTGAGGAAATTCGCAAGCCACCTGCAGAGCGATGCTGACAGTCCGAAGGACGGCAGTTTGTCGAGCAATCCGTCATGCCAAACTCTTGTCGAATGCTCGGTCGAATGCTTTCGATATATCTAACGCAATCGCTCGAGATTCTCCGTGGTTCCCAATTGCTCTACTCCATAATTGAGTGACATAGGCCAATATATCTCCTCTAGATATCTCTTTGCGAATGCCGTATTGGTTAACGCTAACAATTGGGCAATTGGGAGATAGTTTGAGGGCATAGTTTTCTTGCCTTTTTTGGAACAGGTTGCACTCAAGCGACCTTGCAAGAAGATGGGTAAATCCTTCTTCGGTAAGACAGAGAGAAAAGCCTGGAAAAAATGGGTGTTAGTTCGTTGCCCCAGTTCTTTAACACTATGACAGTTATTCTACCGCTCCTGACGTCTTTTGCGTATCTAGCTCTTTGAGGAATTTGCGAATATCACGGTGATGAAACTTAACTCTAGGTCCAGT
>MU182449.1:202773-230126 GCA_016904865.1 Pissodes strobi | reverse complement strand
CAGTGTCCGGCTATTCCCATCATTTTTCATTTTATTTTTTTAAGATTATGTTTGTAAAAGGTTTTTTTTTCTTCATTTTGGGCATGTCTTGGGTTATTTTTAGTTAGTTTTACTTGGTTACGCCCATTGAGTGAAGTGAAATATTAGACATTCTAAAATAATAAACAAATCGCAACAAAGGCAATACTTTCGGGCGCCCAGTTGCCATTGGGACCTAGACTTTAGTCACCACCTACATTTTAATATTTTAAAAAATCAGGAAGAAAGAATAACTTTTTTTGACAAATGATTTTGAGATATGGGTCCAAATCCAGGGGTCAACCCTGTCTCCAGTCAACCAACAGGCTCAGATCGCACACATTTTACTCTTAACCATCTACACAAGTCCTTCCGGCTGACAAGACTAACAGCTTGCGCGCGAAATTTTTTTCACTTCGCTCGCTTCGGAGCGCAACCAAATAGAACTAACCCAAATTTAAAATAAAGAAACATAACCTTAAAAAATATTTTAAAAAAGTCTTGTCACCGACGGGAATCGAACGAGGTCCATCCCTTCACATGCACAGAATATGACCACTGCACCACGAGACAGCAATTTCCTGAACCGTAAAAACATGTTTGTCAGAAATGTGTTTGTGATGCGCGCGCAAGTCCAGGCGGCTCTTCAGGCGGGTGGACGATTAAGAATAAAGTATCTGCGCCCGGCTCAACCAAAAAATAAAAATGTGACACAAGGGCACAAGGGTTTCTAGTTTCTATTTTGCTTTGACAAGGGAAGTTTTGTGCTGTCACAACTGCCACATGACAGTCGTGGTGACTAGTGTCCATCTATTACAATCTGGTACTTTCTATTACGCTATTTCCAAAGGAAAAAGAATCTATTACTTTTTTCGTTATATGATGTTTAGACTACCAAAAATTGTTACAAGCATCTAGTTCTCAAATTCTTGATATTAAACACAAACATAAAATAACACTAATGCATAGCACACCGAAAGGAATAAGTAAAACCAAAAACGAACAAACAACAAATAATACTATGAACGCAGTGAACAAAGCACCCAAATTCCATGGGGAATCCCATGCCCATCAAGTTTAGATTTAGGTGTGCTGACAATGCTAACACCTACTACCTAATAGAAAATAGATAAAAGCAAAGCCTTGATGGATAACTAAAACTGTAAACTGAAGTGCCGTATAGTAGGTGATAGCCCGACAGATGTCGTTGCATTTGTAAATCAGAACAGAAAAGCACGTCTAGTCCTATTTATTTTTTATTACAATAGATGGCAATGGTATTTCGGTAAAGAAGTGGCCGTGGCTTTGGCTTGCAAAGCCGTAAAAAATAAAAGGGTTTTTCAAATTACAACCAAAAATACACGCAAAATATACGCTTTTTGTGAAATTACACACAAAATACACGCTTTTTGACAGTGTTCGAAAAATGCACGCAAGGCAATTAAAACGCACACAAAGCGTGTAATTACACGCCAATTGGCAACACTGCAATAGCCAAAACAAAGATATTTAAGAAGGCACACTGTTGCCAGACGTTTACTGTAGTTTCGTTAGCAAAATTCATTAGAAAAATGGTGCGCTATAAGCGCAGCTTATTTACTACCAGCTAGTCATCTTGCGGCGGCATCCTTTGATTTGGGAAAGTCAATAACCAAGTTTTGCAAATTTTAGAAAAGGGTCATGACTTAATATTGTTTTAAACACCTGGGCATCTGAATAAAACTTTTGACAGTTCGTTTAATTTAAAATATGCTTTTTATACTACCGTGCGTAAAGTACTCACTTTACGCACTAGCGCGTAAAGTAATTTAATAATATTTTTGTTTTTTCATATATTTTTCGGTAGTAGAAAAAAATTTTGTATGCTACTCATGTGTAAAGTACCCTTTTTTATTCGATTTCAATTATTTTTTTTTATCAATATTCCCATTCATAAAAAAAGATTCACTTTACACACTTGTTGCATAAATAACTATTTTATCGTCAAAATCCGTTTAAAAATGATTTTAAAACGCACAATAATTGTACAAAAATCCGAAATTTCCGAACCTCTCAGGGCGATAGCCGAGGCTTCGGACGAATTTGTCATGTATTTTGAAGCGAAAATTCATTTTAAATTCATTTGTGGAACTGAACCGCTCAGAGCACAGTGCCCGACACACCACCTTTCCGATTTCGATAGAGTTCACTAGCTGGTAGTAAATAAGCTGTGCTATAAGTGTCTCTACTCTTTTTTTATTTAGGTGAATGATTTTTTTATGGCAGTAGCACATCCTATATTGCTCGACGAGCGGTGTGTGTGCGAAGATGTTGATTGACACGGTTCTTGAATAGTTATTTAGGGGAACAGATGTCCTGGGAGGATATTCGCATGTAACAGGCAAAATGTCCATTCGGCAATGTCGATCGTTTCTTCATATGTGACGTGCACGATAGCATTTAGTCAGATGTCGTGACTGTTACATAGAATCAACAAATAAGTCTTCAATTATTTTAACACTTCATGCATGGCCCTCCGCTCGCTTCGCTCGCTACGGGGGCTCAACAAACAGAAACTAACCAAAACTAACCCAAAATATTAAAAAAAAAATTGGGTTAGTTTTGGTTAGCACCTGGTTAGTTTCTATTTGTTGAGCCCCCGTATAGAGAGCGAAGCGAGCGGAGGGCCATGCATGAAGTGCTTAAATAATTGAAGACTTATTTGTTGATTCTATGTAACAGTCACGACATACGACTAAATGCTATCGTGCACGTCTCATATGAAGAAACGTTCGGCATAGTCGAATGGACATCTTGCTTGTTACATCCGAATATGAGTCCTGGGAGTGAGTTTCACAGTGATGCAGTGCGCCAGACAAAGGAGTTCTTGTAAAGCGATGTTCTAGGTGTTTCCAGTTGTACGACGAACCGGTGCGCTCTTGCCGTCTATCCTGACTGTCTGACAGGCGTTGTCAGGGGCGGGATAAGGAGGGCCAAATCCTGGGAACATCTGCCGTAAAAGTATTTGTAAAACAGAGATTTCTCGGTCACATGTTTGCGGTCTTTCAGACTATCCAGATTCCGTGTCAACTCAGGGTCACCGACGAGACGCACAACTCTCTTCTGAACGGAATCCAGTAGCTTTAGGGTGTGCTCTGGCGTGGCACCCCAGATGTGCGAGCAATATTTTAAGCACGGTCTTATTTGCGCTTTGTAAAGCAAGAGCAACTGCTGCGGTGTATACATTCTTTGTTGCGAAATAGCGTACCAAGCTTCTGGGAGGCTGATTTTGCGACGTTAGCAACGTGGTCATGCCAGGACATATTGCTGTTGGCCAAGACCCCCAGTAGTCCGATTGAATGAAGATGAAGGGATGGTCGATCCTGCCGTAATGATATCATTGCCCGCCGTATGGTAAACGTGGCTGCGTTGATGATTTTTCAATGTGCATTTGCATTCATACATCGAAATGAAAGAGACACTCATTCGATTACACTATTCCTTTGTAGGTATGTATATATTCGTCAAATATTTCACTTCATACATGGCCCTCCGCTCGCTCCGGGGGCGTAACCAAACAAACCTAACCCAAACTAACCCAAGACATTCCCAAATGAGGAAAAACAAACTAAAAAATATTTGCATTCTCCACTGACAAATTTCAATTTTTTTTTATTTCCGGCATGCCTTGGGTTAGTTTTGTTTGGTTGCGCCCCCGAAGCGAGCGGAGGGTCATGCGTGAAGTGGAATATTAAATATACTTAAATAGTAAACAACACTGTTATTCCCCATAAGAAAATGTGCAACTTTTGGAAACACTGTGCCAGGTCCCCGGTGTCGGTTACTAAAATTTCATTATTTTCACGTTACAATTTCAATATTTTCACGTGACACCTGGGAAAGTCGTAGTGGAAGTTTGCCCTTCTAGGGCAATTTAGGCTCAAAACACGGATATTTTTTCGGCTCAAATGTGGCAAATCCTCCGATTTTTTTGGTTTAAGCTACTCTATAGGACACCCTTTTTCTAGCGAAAAAAAAAAGAGAAAATTTGCAAAATCGACACAACCTATATATCATCAGACCCTTAATTTGAGGATATCTTTGACGATTTTTAACTTTTCTTATATTTTTCTTGCATTTGGTGATTATTATACGCGGTTAACTAATTTTTATATATTTCGGATAACTCTCTTAACTGAACTCTAAATTCAAATTTTTATTACAAAACAAATCCGAACGTTCTATAAAGAGCGTTTTAGAACATACTTGCTTCAATATTGCCTAACTTTTAATACAAAAATTGAACGCTAGAGAATTTATATGAATTAGCTACGATAAACCGTTTTTTTTTTCAAATTAAGCGACGTCATCGATGACGTAAATACAAAACCATCGGGAAACGAATTCTACTTATTATTACATATTTATGTAATGCATCATTTGATTGATTTGTAATACATACAACAAATATCATAGAATACTATCCTTATTATAAAAATAAGATATTATTATATGACATATTTTGTACTATAAGACTGTAATATAAAAAAACTGTAATTAATTTTAACGTCTTAAACTAATCAATATTATCAACAGTAATATGGTAAGAATAACCTCGTGCGACTATGGGAAGGCAAGATTTTTTACGTGCTAGTCCTCTACCCCCCTCAGTCGTCGTTAAGGTTCACTCGCTTGGCGCACTATACCTTATCTCGAAAACTATGGGTGCACAAAAAAAATTTAAACACAAAAGTTGTTCCTAGTATAAAATGATCTTTATTTTTGTGTATTTTTAATCGTCACTTTAACGTTATATTTTTTTTTAAATTAAACACCCTATATTGAATTACATTTATTATTTACATTCTACTTAAAATTCTAAGCATATTTGATGTATGATGTTATACCTCTAGAGTTAGTAGCTTCACAGCTATAAAGAGTTGGAAATCGGTACTTTGGCTACTTTTCACCTTGGTAGCAAGAAGACCATTAAAGATGGAGTAAAATGAATGTCACTCACATTCCTGTCTTAACTTTTCAACAATCTGATGTTACCACCGATCTCCATCGGTGGATGTTACTAACTGATAATACCTACCGTGGTACCAGATTTGGTACCCATTGTACCACCTGCCATTTAGTACCGTCTAATGGTCTTCTTGCTACCTAGGTGAAAAGTAGCCAAAGTGCCGATTTTCAATTGTCTATAGCTGTGAAACTACTAACTCCAGAGGTGTAACATCATACATCAAATATATGCTTAGAATTGTAAGTAGAATCCAAAAATGTAATAAAATATAGGGTATTTCATATAAAAAAATGTAACTTGTTTGACCACCCTGTATATAAAATAGTGACGATTAAAAAATACAAAAATAAATATCACTTTACTAGGAACAACTTTTGTATTTAAATACACAATATGATAATTTGTAAGTGAAGTTTTGCTACTTAGACGTTCGGTGCGGGGAAAGTTAGGAACTTGACTTCTTGAAGAAAGTTTGTGTTCATTTTAGGTCTTTATCATCCGTATTTATTTTATTTTATGAACAGGACGTGCCTAAATGAAATGTATCACCAGAGACGTGCCGCTATCAGGTTTTAATCTAAACAATAATTTTGGCAATTCGAATAGAACTGGTGAGGCTGCATACTTCGCTTAATCTTGGGATGACGTAATATGTATAAGTGGGAACATTTCCAATTAATTATATTCAATCGATAATACCCGTCCCCTTGAAAATCCGACAATACTGACAACTAGGGTTGCCGATCTTTCAGAAAAGTATCGATTCCTGAGATCGATCCAAATCGAAAGCAACAGAATCGATTCGCGATTAAATCGGATATAGTAAAATCGATCTTCAAGAAAATCGATCTTTAGTTTGTTAGTTGATAACAATACTTAAGAATTTGCGATGCAATAATATTAATGATTAGATACAACGTATTACGCCACATAGGTACTATTCTATTAAAAATATAATTAAAAGTACTTAAAACAAACTTACATATACTAAAATACTGCTGCACTATAGCTTAGAAAACTAGCAATAACTGGACTATTGTTTCAAATGTCCTACACACATCAATCAGTGCAAACAGCAATCATAAATAGAGAAATAACAGTCTTCATCAATTTAACGACGAAGAAAAATTCAAAAAATATGTCAAAATAGGCTCACTGAAACACCCTCAAATGAATCGCAATGATAAAAGAAAAAATGATATAATGGCTAGGTTATTAAATACGTCATACGCACGCGGCACGATAACCGATGCAGTATCACAGTTTATACCGTACGGGCACAGCTTATAACGGTACGGTATAAGCTGTGGTACGGGTACGGTATAAACTGTAACAGTATTACAGTTAGCTTGTATTTTAGAATTCTTCCGAACGCGCGCGGGAATTCCCGGAATAATATGGTTACGAATTTGCGATTACGATGTTGCCGATTGCCTTGCCTGTATCGCATATTATTTGCATTCAATAATTTATTAATTTTGACGAGGCCGAAACCCGAAAATATCAGTATCAGTCATAATCATAAAATTGTAAGTATCGATTCTAAAAATCTAAAATCGCTTTTAAAAAGATCGATCTTCGATTAAATCGACCCAAAGAGAATCGATTCAAAAGATCGATTTTTTAACTTAAAAAAATCGATCTTCCAAAAGATCGATTCTAAATCGGCAACCCTACTGACAACACTGTTTTTAACTTTACGAAGGCATTCGGCCGGAATCGTAAGTTTAGGAAAATGTAGAATTAGGACTCGTGTGGCGTTCCCAATTCTAAAATGCTAAGCTAACTGTAATACTGTCACAGTTTATACCGTACCCGTACGGTATAAATCCCCCTATAACCCTTATCTATGGGTATAAACTGTGATACTGGATCGGTTATAGTGCCGCGTGCGTATGACGTATTTAATAACCTAGCCATTATACGATTTTTTCTTTTATCGTTGTGATTCAATTGAGGGTGTTTCAGTGAGCCTATTTTGACATATTTTTTGAATTTTTCTTCGTGGTTAAATTGATAAAGACTGTTATTTCTCCATTTATGATTGCTGTTTGCACTGATTGATGTATGTAAGACATTTGAAACAATAGTCCAGTCATTGCTCGTTTTGTAAGCTATAGTGCAGCAGTATTTTAATGGTTTTAAGTACTTTTATTTAAATTTTTAATAGAATAGTACCTATGTGGCGTAATACGTTGCACCTAATCATTAATACCCAACTAACTCAAACTAACTAACAAACTAAAGATCGATTTTCTTAAAGATCGATTTTACTATATCCGATTTAATCGCGAATCGATTCTGTTGCTTTCGATTTGGATCGATCCCAGGAATCGATACTTTTCTGAAAGATCGGCAATCCTAGCGCATTTAGCAGCAGCCAAGGGTTGTCCTTATAATATTTAACTTCGCGCATGGCCCCCGCTCGCTTCATTTGCTTCAAGGAGGCAACCTAAAACCAAAACAAAACTAACCTAAAGCAATATCCAATATCAAGAGAAAAACAGCTAAAAAAATAAGAATTAGCACGTACGCATGCGTGAAGGCTCAAAATTCGTGTAGCTAGCGTAATTAGACGCGAGTAAATTTTGGTTGGCTTTGGTGACGACTTGCGTTTCTTAGAGATGGACGATAACTACCGATGTATTTAAAACATCGATGTTTCTTTACCAACAATTAGTGTTTCAGTAGACGTTTCCGAGACCCCGGGCACAGGGCTTTAGAATTGCGCGCGCATTACATTGTTGACCCACCATATCTTTATGGTTCAGTGAATTGCTTTCAAGTAGTCTCGTAGCTCAGTGGTTGGATGCTCTGTTTGAGATATGGTGGCCCGGGATCGATTCCTGTCGGTTTTTTTTTAAAGTTATGTTTGTTTCTTTTTTAAATTTGGGTCAATTTTGTTTGTTTGCTCCCCGGAAAGAGCGAATCACTAGCGGCTAGGTCGCGATGGTCGAAATCCATCCCGACGGCGATTGTGTCAGAAGTAGTATAACCAATCAAAACTATTCCAAATTTAAAAAGAAACAAACATAACATTGCCACCGACGGTAATCTAACCCGCAGGGACTCTGACTACTACCACCGATCTCCATAGATCGGTGACTACTACACACCACTAGACCGGTTGGCGATATTTCAGCTCGTAGTACACTTTGTGAATGCATGCGATTTAATGACCTGCAATTAGCAAGTATATGGCCTTCCGCTCGCTTTGGGGCTCAAGAAAAGGAAATAACCAAGTGCTATACCCAAGAGAAGGCCAAAAATCAAGAAAAAAATGTTTACTTAAAAAAAAACCGACGGGATTTGAACCCGGGTCGCCGAAGTGAAGGCCAACCATGCAGACCTCTAGACCATCTGCTGACTTACAAACAACTGGTTGCATGGCGAAGACATGCGTCACCCCACGTAGCGAGAAAATCACGCGCCTCTCATTCAAGTGCGATATGAGCTGAAATTTCGCGACCGGTTGGAATGAATTCGCTAGACCGTAAAGACATTCGGCTAACGACCACTAGACTCACAAGCGTCTGGAGACCCGATGTAATTTTCGATAGCGACTCTAGCGCCATCTAGTGTAGGTAGCGTTGACTCGAGCGATTGCATTCGCGCTATGTCTTCGCGATACAATCGTTTTTAAACACAAGCCGTGATGGCCGGGATGTGTAGATGGTTAGGTCTCAACTCGGCAGCCGCAACTATCGGCGGTGGCGTTCGGGTTCAAACCCCGTTGCTCTTCTTATTTTTTTTTAAGATTAAGTTTCTAAACAATATTTTTCTTGATTTTGGGTATGTCCTGGGTTAGTTTGGGTTAGCACCTGGTTAGTTTCCTTTTCTTGAGCCCCCGTAGCGAGCGCAGCGAGCGGAGGGTCATGCGAAAAGTGATATTACTTATTGTAATACGTGCCCGACACTTTGGATGCACTTTTTACGAAATATTTTGCTTTATTTAACTAAAAAGCAGGATATATTTAACACAAGCCGTATTATAGTGGATATACAGTGGCTTGCATGTGTTTCCGGGAATACATTTACAAGGAATCACCCTTCTTTGTGAATACATTCCACGCAAGGCACCTATGTAGTATAGGTGGCCTTTGGTATCGAAAATTTGGTCGGGTCGCTAGACTCTTGTACTAGACTCTAGCGCTAGCGGCGGACCACCGACCCACCGTTCGTCCGTCCGACCCATCCTCCCTTTCGTTGACTTCAAGGTTATTAAAGGAATAGGTTGATTGGTAACTCGGGTCAGCCGGGATATTCAAAATTATAATCAAGGCATGTTGTAATATGTATTGAATGCAGCGGAATGTATTCGCGTAAACACATGCAAGCTGCTGTATATCCACTATAATACGGCTTTTGTTAAATATATCCTATTTTTAGTTAGAAAAAGTAAAATTTTTTTTATTTGTAATTAATTGCCTAAACATACTAGATTTTTGACCTAAAACTGATAAAAACTTAACAATACATAGATATTTACAAATAAAAACCTATATAGTACAACAAACCTAAGATAACTAAATAAATGGCATGATATTTTAATTCTAAATGATTATTTCAACACTGCACTTTTAATGCCCTTCGGCTCCATGCAGTCCTTCCTGGTAGGAGAGGAGGGCGTCCTAGGATCCTAGTACTTGTCCTGTTTTTTTAGAGCATCACTTTGTGGGAGCTACCGTTCCAGATTGGTTACCTTGACGGACAGAGATACTATTCTTAGAGCCTCCAGTATGTCGAGTATGTACTCCTGGAGGCTCAGACTTTTACTGCACGCCTTATTTTAAAGTTCGAACACCACCGGCTGGACGCTCACAAACATCTAAATCTTGTACATGCATAGATAAAAATGACCCCACGGGAGCATCTGGCTCCCCCGGCCTGAGTACCGGCGTGAAGGAGATTTTTTCTGGCTGGGATACCCGATTCTTCCTCGGGGAGAAAAACGGTCAAACGTGTGCCACGTGTCGCCCAATGGCTTGTGCCAATGGCGCCCAAAGAGCCGTCACAGAACGCATGTATACTGTAGCGAAGATGAAACCGGAATATGAAGGTTATAGTACTATGAAGGTTATAGTAGTAGTACGATTCGCAGTTGGCCTTTGCGTATGCAATTCAGCCAGTGAAGACCCCTGTCCGGTCTTAGCAAGAGCTAGAGCGCCCCTTCCAGATTGGTTGCGCCCTGGTGGATCGAGATACTAATTTTAGAACCTCCAGTATGTCGAGTATGTACTCCTGGAGGCTCCAAATTGTACATGCACGGCTTGTTTCACAAATACCAGCGGCCGGACGTTCACAAACATTTAAATCTTGTACATGCACTGGGGGGTCAAACCTCCGGCTGGACGTCCGGTTCTTCCTCGGGGAATCAAAGCGGTCCCCGAACGCTCACCACGCGCCTCCTAAACTGATCATATATGTATGAAGTTAAAGACGAAAGAGCCGGTACCCGACACGACACGACAGACGTTTTCCAGTTGCTAACATTCATCAGTTGAATGATGCATGATTGCATGTCAGCTGCCTGATGCACCCAATTGACAAGGCGTTGCGAAGACTGGGTCACAGGGCTTCAGAGTTGTTTTACATTACATTTAATTTTCACTTCCCACATGGCCCTCCGCTCGCTTAACACCATGAAACTACAGTCTGATCACCTGTCAGTAATATTCAAAACGATGCATCAGCCAGCCCTCGCAGCCCCTAGGGTCACTTACAGCTACAGGCACGCCGACTCGACAAACTTCAGGAGAGAATTCAATGCGTAGTTATGGATAACTCGTGACTTGGACAATCCTGAAAAGATAGATAATGCCATAGACGTCATGACGAGGATAATAAGCACCGCAAAAGAACACAATATCCCCAGGAATCCTGACCTCAAGCAGGACATGCCGTCTCTACATATTCCGGAACATTTAGAGCTAGACCTAGCCTGGCACCTAATGAGCCTTCAGTTTATCGATCTTTGCGGTGCAAGGTTAGTTCCTGTTTTTTGAGCCCCCGTAGCGAGCGGAGGGTCTTGCGTGAAGTGAAATAATACATTGGACTCATAATGTGCCGTGCTAGGGCTAGCCCTAGGTTTCAGGAGCAGATCGCGAGAAGGAACTAATAACGCAGGACATATCAGACCCTAATGACAGAGCAGCTTTCCTGGAACAGTGCGAACTTACCCGAGCCACGGTATATCCGTGCCTGAGCCATGCTGGATTCATATAACAACAATGCTTGGGACAATAGAATCACAGCCGCAAGCCGAGAGAACAACATCTGGACGCAAATTAAGAAAATAAAGAACGTGAACAGCCTCTGGATAGTCCCGCCGATCAAAGTGACGAGGGACGGCGTAGAACACATCATCACGGACCGGACAGAGAAGGCGGAGGCATTCATGGAATACTTCGCCAATATCAGCAGCCTGAAAATCTATCAGATGACATGATAAAAGAAAAGTGCAGAGGACAACGGACGAGATCGCAGCGCTGCCACTGCAGGACAGAAGAAGAATAATCACGAGCCTCAGAGAGCTGAAGGAGGCCAAGTTCCTGCCAAACAAAGTCCTTGTCCAGGTAACAACGGTAACATACATCATGAATGTCTCGATCAGACTGCACTACTTTCCGAGAACATGGAAAATTGTCAGGATCATCGTCATCGCCAAACCAGGAAAGGACAGGAGCCAAACCTCATCGTACCAACCCGTCTACCTGCTCCCCACCCTTGAAAAGCTCTTCGAAAGACTGCTAACACAAACACTAGGAAAACCATCATACCAGAGCAATTCGGATTTCAACGAGGAAAAGCAACAAACAACAACAAGGATAGTGGACAGCAAACAACACCAGGAAGACCACGACTTTTTGGATCTGGAGAAGGCTTATGACACCGTATGGCGGTAGGCTCTGACCACCAAGCACGAAGCAAGAATAACACCGGCCATCACGAGAATCATCATGAGCTACCCAAAGGCCAGGACGACAACAACGTTGATCAACGGTACAGAATCAAGGACACGGACAGTTAGGCAGGGACTCCTTCAAGGAAGCGTGATGGCGCCGACGCTGTTTAACATACACATCAATGACGTACCAAAAAAGGAGAGCAACGAAATAGCACTCTCACGCAGATAATAGAGCAACATGTCAGGCAGACAGTGGAATACTCCAAGAAGTGAAAGCTGAAGGTCAACGACGACAAGACCCAACTGATCAACCAAGAACGCAGGAGAGAAAGGACACATATCATGATCACCGCGACACGGATAGAGGACAAGAACATGGTCAAGTACTTAGGAGTCACGCTGGACGCGAAGCTGACGTTAAAGGACCACTTGCAGATCATCAGTAAAGGAGCAGGATTAGCAGCGAGCGCAATGTACCCGTAGATCATGAGGCAATCAAGACTGTATAAGGACCTCAAGATTAGACACTACAACACCTGCGTCAGACTAATAGCCATGTACGCCGCATCGGTTTGGAGCCGCGCAGCAAAGACCAACGTAGAGAAGTTACTCACGCTGGAACGGAAACTGCTAAGGACGATTATGAATTAGAGATGGGAGGTTTTCAAGACGACGAGACAGCTAACAGAGAAGCCGGGGCAAGACCGCTAGAACAGAGAATACAGGAGACAGGGACGAAATTCTGCAGGTACCCGTTGAGGACGCAGGAAATAACTAGGGATATAGTAAGGAAGATCACAGAGGAAATGCCATTCAGGAAGATCCACAAGATAATCCACGTGAAAAGTGATATGCGTCCAATTTTCTCATTAAATTTATATTAAAATTTTTGTTCTTTTCCCTTAACCATTTTTGGTCCAGCATATTTTTTTATTTTGAATTAGCACCGTAGGCACTGCCAATGCAATGCCTAATTTTTGATTTTTTTTAATAAATATGAAGCCATATCACAATAGCACATAACTAAAGTTATTTCTGAACACACCTGATTGATGGTGCTGATAAATTGTATCGTATGGAAAGGCGTCAAATTTTATACGACAAACAATCTGCTGGGTCTAGCAAATTGTTCCCTGAAGATTGGAATTATTATTGACATGTGAGTAGAACCCTTCATTAAGTAATCTCCCAGATAAGGCAAGGGCAAAAGAAACTTTGAGTGAAATTTACAATCGATGTATGTATGATGGATAGAGAGGTACCTACCATCCCATTGGAAAATCTAATATGACAAATATAAAAATATATCTAGTAATTTTCAACCAATAGCCCTTAATTCGTGTAAAGGAAAAACCTCAGAGATAATTATTGAAAGTTGATTGGAGCGGAAATTGGAAAATAAACAGTTCCATTTAAAATATCAAATTGGGTTTAGAAGGGGGAAGAGATGTATGAACCTAAGCATTAAAAAAAATCTAGAATAGATTCCATACATTGGAAGTATAGTCATAGGCTGCCCGAATTCCCAAAAAAACCGCCAGTTTTTTGGGAATTCGGGCAGCCTATGACTATACTTTCAAACTATATAATATACTGACTGAAGCCGGAATCTCTATAGAAATCACAACTTTGATTTTTAGATTGCTGAATGGAAGGAAGACTTATGTATTGGAGAAATGTGGGATTATTGTTGGACATAAAAATCTTTCAGAGAGATTTGCACAGGGCTAGTCTGTTAGTCCATTGTTATGTACCATATATACTAACAATAGAATTAATAGTAAGGTAAAATGTTGACAGTACGCGGACGGTATAATTTTATTGTGTTAATGGAAGGTTTGAAACTCAATGAAATTCAATAAAAATAGGGAATATTTTGCAAGTCGGGAATTGTCTTACTTTATTTATACCGGCCTTGGAAGAAATTGGTCAATACGAGGAGGTAATAGAGAAGCTTGACGACACCCTACCATGTTTTGTGTGCATAATAGAATCATCCAAATGAAATCAATACCAATTGCTCTACTTACATAATTCAAGGAACTAGATTCACTTGTAAGACTTGAATTATTGAACGCAAATTTATATACTGATGCGTTAGTTGACAGAGAGACATCAGAAAGCACGTCAATCAAAACTACTTTAATCACACTCAAATATGTATTGCCGAAAGTGTGGCAATACACAAGACACCAAACGTATGTTTGGAAAAGAACGTTGGGAGGGTTGTAATACTCATTGATTCTCAAAGTGTAGCCAAGAGAATGAAAGGGAACAACGGAAACCAAATAAACCTTGACCATATTTCTTTTCTCACAATGCAAATCATATCGAGGCTAATGAAAATAATGCTAAAACAGAACTGTATTGGATTCCTAGTCCCTATGGAATAAACGGCATTGAAACAACGAACAAGTCAGCCAATCTGAAAAGAATTTTGAATGTCCAATTATGGGACATCCCGTACAATATTGCATTCGATAAGAATGAATTCATATAAATAATATAACTCAATTATGGAAAAGTGAAGTCGGGCCTGGCTCAATACAACCACAAGAAAGAGTCAGAGATATTCTACTTTTGAAAATATATGTTTTTGTATGACCTGGTATATGTCATGTATGGCATGTAGATCAGCGTCATATAACGAGTAACGACTATAATTAGAATGAGAATGGGTTATTGCCTCTATCCTTGGCAACTTCAACTTCAAACTGGAAATCCACTGATTTCCAGTTGAAGAGAATCACTATTCTCTGGAATGTGAATGCGTTGAGGAGGGCAGTTTACTACATGCGTAATATTAGAATGTGAAAATAGACAGCCTAGTCTATGTCTATAATATGAAATGTTGGCTAGGGATAACATTGCCACATCAATTTCACTAAATTCAGTATTGTATAGACCAAAAATTACCACTGTTAGAACAATATTAAACTTTTTAAGATTAAAATTAATTAAAAGGAAGAATTTAATGATTTTTGTTGAAAGGATTAGTTAAAAATGAACTAATCCTTTCAACAAAAATCATTAAATTCTTCCTAAGCGAATAGCACCAAATTATAGACATATAAAACTTCAAAAACAAATTAATTTACCAAATAACACCTCATTATCACACTAAATACCAGTTAACCAGTAATTAAATATGGGATTATAATTGTCATCCACGACAAATTCGTCCGAAGCCACGACTATCGTCCTAAGAAAGTCCGGAAATTTCTGATTTTAATACAATTTTGCCATTTAAAATCGTTTTTAAATAGATTTAAGACGATAAAGAAGCATACTTTAAATTAAACGAACTGTCAAAAGTATTATTCAGATGCCCAGATTAAAATCGTTTTTAAATGGATTTAAGACGATAAAGAAGCATAATATTTTAAATTAAACGATCTGTCAAACGTGTTATTCAGATTCCCAGACGTTTAAAACAATATTAAGTCATGGCCCTCTTCTAAAATTTGCAAAAAAGCAGCACACTATTTACTTTGCAAATATAGTTCCACCGTCTTTGAAGTTGACGGTTCATTTTGTATTAAAAATAATTAAAAATTAAATTGTATCAAAAATAAGTCAAGGAAACAATAAATTACTGAAAAAGTTAGATTAAAAAACGCACGATATCGGACAAAACTTAAAAAACTCATACGATGTCGGATGAAATCTTGAAATATTTGGATGAATTGGCGCCGATAATTTTTGACCAATAGGAGCATCGTCGGACCAATCGGACCATCGTACCGTCGGATATCGGATACATGAGACGCCTATGGAAGAGGCCAAAACAGAAGAAAAAAATATCGCCAGCAGCACGTTTGATTCCTACTGCTCAGTGCTGCTCAGGGTCTGTTCTGTTCTGTTCTGTGACTGAGCCGAAATAATTGAGTTGTGTTGTGTTCGCGACGTTCGCGTTCTTGTTTTGTTTTTTTTTCAGTTTTGTTCACAAAATATCGGGGGATATTTTGTGGTTTTGTTGGCTTGAAAGAAGTATGTGTACACTGCATTTTTCTCATTAGTTTCCGTATATAATACAGATTATGTAAATTATTAGTTATTATTGTTCTGTTTTGTAGCATTATTTTGTATATTTCAGGAAAACATGAGTCCCAGGTTAAAACATATCGAGGTGGAAAATTTTAAGTCATATAAAGGACGTCGTATTATCGGGCCCCTAAAACCATTTAACGCGGTTATTGGACCAAATGGATCAGGTACGTTTGTGTTAAGACTTTATTGTGGCATTTTTTTTACATTTGTCTGTGTTTCCTCTTAAAACTACATGTTTTATAATGTTTGTGAGGACTCCAAATTTGTTTGACAATTCTGTTTACTTCTTCTGCTTAGCTTGATTTACTGTCGTTTGTTTTATAAAACCGAATAAATTTGTGTAAAAGAAGGTAAAACTTAACATTTGGGTCAGGTGATACATGGGTTGTGTCGATTTTGCAACTTTTCTTCTTTACTAGGGGGTGTCATATAGAGTAGTCTAAGCAAAAAAAATGGAAGGATCTGCTACATTTGAGCCAAAAAGATGCCCCCAAAGTTCTGGTTTTGACACAACATTTCAGTACCACTTCACAAAAGCACTATAAATAAATAAATATAGACAATACACACCTGAAAATCAATTCTCGGGTGAAAATATCAACTAGGAGACATTTGCGTAGAATGAGGGGCTTCCATTTTGTTCCGGTCCTAATTTAAAGCGACTCATAGCCCCATTAAACAAAATTAAATTTTACTGTAAATATCCTGTTTTTTACTGTCAAAAGTCACAATCGCCAAAACATATTTCTGTAACAGACGCGAAACCGGGAGTAGGTGTGAATGATTTTTTAGAACTACATCACATGGTTCAAAATTCTCTTTGATGTTGTTGAATATACAATCTGTACGAAATAAAATTGATGAGCTTAACCTTTTCCTCGATAATATTCACTATCCACATTTTGTTCTCCTCACAGAACATTGGCTTAAGGAGGATGAACCAATTTTTTTGAACGACTATGTCTTGTTATCGAGCTATTGCCGATCTAACACTGTTCATGGTGGGACATTGATATTTGCTCACAGAAAAATGCTAGAATTTCTGATGTTTGCTAACTTTAATAAGTTTAATGATATGATTGTGGAGAGTGAGTTTGAATTCTCAATGGTGTGTTGTCCCGCCTTTGATTTTTATATTTTGTGTATTTATAGACCACCCACTAGTGACGAAAAGACTTTTATTTATAGGTTGGAACTTCTCTTATCACGGCTGCCTCTACATGCAATAACAATATTGACAGGGGATTTTAACATAAACTTTCTTGATACAGCTTCCCCTTCATCTCAATCATTGATAGCAATGTTGAATACTTTTAATCTAAAACTGCATGTAGAGTCGCCTACACGTATCACATCAAATTCCGCCACAGGGTTGGACTATATCTGCAGTAGCTTTGACAGTGTAAATATTGATTGTGATACTATCAATGCGGGATTGTCTGATCATGAGGCAATTGTGTGTAATTTCTTGTTTAGTTTAAGTAATGTTGAGCCTGCGAAGCAACAACGCAGATTGTTTACGAGAAAAAATCATAATAGGTTTTCAATGACATGTAAGAATGCTGACTGGTCAGAGGTTCTAAATGCTGAGGCACCGTTGAAGGAATTTCATTCCCTTTTGTACAAAATTTTTAATGATTCATTTCCCCTCCGTACATTTGTGTGTAACAATAAAATTAAAAAACCATGGTTTTCTAGGGGTTTAAAAATATCATCAAGAAATATGCGCGCCTTGCATTATATTAGAAAATTTGCTTTAGATAAAGCTTGGTTTGTGCTTTATTTTAATAACTATCGTAAAACATTTAGGAAAACTATTAAATCTGCTAAGCAGCAATACTTTAATAACCGTATACAAAATTCGGTAAATAAACAGAAGGAAGTTTGGGAAATTGTTAACAACTTGAGAGGCAAAAACAAAACCATAACTGTTAACTCGGATTTGGATTGTCATAAAATTAATGAATTTTATTGCTCTGTGGCAAAAAATTTAAACTCTAGAATAAATTCAAACCATGATTTTGGACAGTTTTTGCAAAATATTGATGTTTCTCAGTCGTTTTTTCTAGCACCGACAAATATGAGTGAAATAAAAAATACATTCTCTGCGTTGAAGAATAAAAAGGCCACAGGATATGATGGGCTGTCTCTCAAAGCTTTCTTGAGTCTGCCAGATAATGCTTTAGCAGTACTTGCGGAGTGTATAAATCACTCGTTTCTATCTGGAATTTTCCCTTCGTTTTTAAAAATAGCGACTGTGATACCCTTATATAAGGGAGGCGACTCAAATTGTCCTTCCAATTTTAGGCCAATATCTTTGTTACCTGCTCTTTCGAAAATAGTTGAGAGACTAGTGAAAAATCGGTTACTTTCTTTTCTAAATAAATATAATTTAATGTGCACAGAACAATTTGGTTTTCAGGAATCAAAAAGCACAAATGACGCCATTTTTTCATTTCTTGAAAGTTTATATTTTAGTCTAAATGATAGTGAGGTAGCCGCGGCGGTTTTCTGCGACTTGTCGAAGGCATTCGACTGTGTGGATCATAAAGTTCTCTTGCTCAAGCTCGAAAAGTATGGGATAAGGGGAAAGGCTTTGGAGTGGTTTGAATCATATTTATCTGGGCGGCTCCAAACGGTAAGTTTTAAAAATAAGTCTTCCAAACAGCTGGAAATTCGAGCAGGAGTTCCGCAGGGATCTGTCCTTGGTCCGCTATTGTTTTTAATATATATTAATGATTTACCAAGTATTACAATAAAGGGTAAATTTACTCTGTTTGCGGATGATTCAACCATACTTTGGACGGGCAAACATTTGAATGAACTTGAGTCAAATGTTAAAGATGATCTGGTCGTGGTGAAAAAATGGACAGATGCCAACTTTTTATCTCTCAACATCAAAAAGACAAACATTCTTACTTTTAAATGCAATTTTAATGAAGTAACAGTTGGAGACCAAGTGATAAATAATGAAAAAGTAAGCAGATTCCTGGGTTTATACATGGATGATAGATTAAAATTTGAATCACACATTATTAACCTAAGCAAAAAATTGGGCTCCAGCTGCTATGCGATTAGGGTAATTTCGAACAACTTGAATTTCGCTGCTACAAAGACTGCATATTTCTCCCTAATTGAGTCACACTTAAGATACGGCATAAGCTTTTGGGGTTGCTGCTCCCAGCATTTGTTTAGCATAATATTTGTTCTGCAAAAAAGGGCCATTAAATATATGTGCAGGGCCAGAATTAGGGATTCTAGTAGACCGCTATTTCTATCCCATAAGATCTTGACCTTGTCCTGTTTGTTTTTGCTGGAGACATCTTGCTTAATCTATAAGAAGTTCAAGAATGAAATTGATTCAACCCCAGTGCGTTCCACTCGCCAAGCATTTAAAATTAATTTACCTATACCTCATTCCAGTCAAACTAAAAATTCAATATTCTACAACGGTAAAAAAATATTTAATCATCTTCCGCTAAAAATTAGAAAAATTCAAAATCTGAAAATATTTCGAAAAGAGGTAAAGGCTCTCCTAGTTTCTAAGGCTTATTATACCGTAGAAGAATTTTTCCGCGATACTTTCTAGTGAACCTGCATTGATATGATATGTTCTTTATTTCAGCGTTCCTCGTTTTAATGTGATTTTAATACCTTACGAACATGTTGAATTTTTAGAAAACTATAGACTAATTAAGTTTGCTTTGTTTATATTATTTAGGATTGCAATATTATGGAGTATACCAATTTACCTAACGATACCATAATGGTTGAGAAGCTGGTCAACGGCTGATATTTGTATTGTCTAATATGACGACCATTTAACTTAAAATGTAGTGTAGATATTCATTGGTTGTCGCACTCATGTTATTCTTTTTTTTGGTTTTGGTTTGGGGCGCACCAAACACCAAACACATTTTAAAAAATCTCTGTTTTTGTTTTGTGGCTTTGTAAATAGGAATGTGATGATTCTTTATACAATAAAGCTTTTTTTGACTTTGACTTTGACTTAAGAAGGCACACCATTGCCAGACATTTGACACTTATTGGATTACACTATTCCTTTGTATGAAATGAAAATTGCAAATGATTTAATCACTCTCAAGTAATGAAGCAATGCTAACTATTAATAAATAATAATAATAATAATAATTATTATTATTATTATTATAAATTAGCTTTATTCCAAAATGTGTTATACATACATTCGAAGAGAAATATATTCCAAAGAAATCGCATCAGTCATTAAGGAGAACACCATTCAACAAAAGACAACGACCTTATTGTAATTTTACTTAGGTTAGACATCACTCAGAAAATCGCCAAAGTAGGGCTTGATTTCAGTTAATAAACGCTTAACAACACCTTGAAATACTTATCTACGCTGAAGACGAAAGATTACATGTGAATGGGCTGAGTGGCCCCAGACTCGAATCGCATAGCTCATCTTTGAGGCAAAATAGCTATGGTAGGCTGTTAGTAGAGAGTCTAAAGAAACACAACTTGACAGGTTCCTGATAAGGTAAGTAGACTTAGCCAACTTCTTCCTCAGCTTCAGCACATGAGAGTTCCAAACCAAAGAATGATCAAGGTTCACATCCAAAAAACAAACCTCCCGCCGTCAGCCAGCATCACATGGTCATTCTCTCCACCCCGAAGGCTGAAATTGATTGATTGAGTCTTCGATGTATTGAGACATAGTTTGTTTGATAAAAACCACCTTTCCATATTCAGTAGTAAAAATTGTGGTGTCATCTGCAAAGAGAATTATGTCACTGCGCTTTTGAAAGTTTACAAGGTCACTAACATAAATGATAAAGAGGACCGGACCTAGTACAGATCCCTGGGGCACACCTAGATGTACTGGGGCCTGCTGGGAGGTTTTCGAGTTGTATGACACAAACTGGGAGCGCTCCGAAAGGTAAGATCTTACTAGCTGAACAATTTCAGGTAGAAAACCATATGATTTTAGCTTCTCAAGCAAAATGATGTGAAAGACACAATCAAACGCCTTTGTTAATTCCAGGAAGGAAGCATAAGTGTCATGTCCCAATTCAAAGCCTTCAATAACATGCTGAATAAGATCGTTAATGGCCAACACCGTTGATTTATTTTGGCGAAAACCAAATTGTCCCTGAAAGAATAGATTACACCTCTCAAAATGGTCATAGATTTGCATCTTTAAAACACGCTCAAAAATCTTGGAAAATATCGGCAGGATAGATATAGGTCTGTAATTTGACTGATCATGCTGTGATCCTTTGTTCTTGTAAACTGGTATACCCCTAGCCATTTTAAATATCTTTGGGAATAAGTTTAAAGAAATTGCTTGATTTATTAGTTTTGGAAGAGGAAAAATTATTAAATTTTTTAGTGTTTATGATTTTTAAGTTCAAGCCAAATTAATCCTTGCATTTACTATTCTTAATTTCAGAGAAAACCTTTCTTATTTCATTATATGTGACCGGTTTAAAATTGAATGGGGGACACTGTGGTATTTCAGTTAAATACTGAGAAAAGTGGGCCGAACAGGGCTGCAATATTTCCACTATTTTCTCTGCCACTGAGGCAAAGTAGTCATTAAAGTCATTTGCATTTAAGTTTGAAGAGCAAACTGTGAGTGGACCTTGGTTGATTAGATTTAATTATTTCCCACATTGCTGTTTGTTTGTTGTTAGAGTTTGCAATGAATACATCATGCGCAGCTTTTTTTGCTGTACACAAAGCTGTCCTATATCTTTTTCTGAAATCATTTACAGTTTTTGCAGGCATTAAGATTTGGTTGCTTTTATTGAGAGATACCATAAAATATGGTTGTTCTCGCATGACTCTCAGATCATTACTAATCCAGTCAGCCCTTTTTTTGGATCTTGTCTTTGTTGAATTTTGTACCCTGGACTTTAAGAGAAAACTCACTCCAACAGCATCAACAATCCTGTCGATAAACCCTCGAAACTTGCCACCTAGGTCAGTTTCACAGTCGTCGACGAAAACCCCCGTTTCTGACTCAATAATGCCATATAAGGTGAACAAACCCTCACTTGTAATAGGCCTGTAGGAGATTCGGGTGGAATGTGATAGCGATGATTTAATCATCAGAGTTCCAAGCACACCATAATGATCAGAGAGATGAAAGAGATTTAACTGTGTTGGTCCTTTTAAACAATGTTGTAAGTTTGTGAATACATTATTGATGCAGTCATTAAGACGAGTACTGAAATTTACTATTGGTCGGAGGTCTAGGGTTCGGAAGCAATTTATTACCTCCAATGCTCTGTCATGATAAAAATGAAATGGAACATTGAAGTCTCCAGTGGTATAAAGATGTTTTGATAAGTCAAGTTTTGAAAGTACAGTAGAACTTCGATAACTCAAAGCGGCATTTGTCGAAAAAAAAATTCGACTTATCGCAACTTCGAGTTATTGAGACGAGGTGTGTTTACTACATTTTTAGAAAAGCATGTATATAATTTGTTTTATCATAACAGTTTCATTATGTAAACAGTTTTACTATATTAACTCGTATACATACAAGATACATAAAAATATTTAAAACAATATGAATGAAACTGAATACAGAGATTGAAAAGTAAGAAGAAAACTTAAATTATATGCAAATATGGACATAATACATATGAGATGAGAATATACACATTTAAACATTTATGTACATGTTGCGTATATTATGAACATAATATGTACGCACAATATGTATATGTAATTACGTACACTTAGTACAAGCATATTATGTACATACACACATATGTGTATGTACATAATATGCTTGTAATAAGTGTATGTATTTACGTATACATATTGTGCGTTCATAATATACGCAACATGTACATAAATGTTTAGATGTGTATATTCTCATCTTTACTTTTAAAATAGTCATCAGTTTTTATCGCACTTCGTTCTCTCACACGTTTCGATTCCTACTGACCCACTCGAATCGATCGATACAGCGTTGTTAACAATCAGACTCAACCAGTTCTCCTTGAAATATTTCGACTTATCGAAGTTCCTCCTCCAGAATATTTCGTCTTATCGCGAAATTCGTCTTATCGAAGTTCGACTTATCGAGACCAAAATACATTTACTTTCCAGACTTAAAGCAATGATTTGAAGGATCAGTTCGAGTTATCAAAATTTCGAATTATCGACGTTCGACTTATCGAAGTTCGACTGTATTAGCATTAGAGTATCAATAAGCAAGCTGAAATCGCCTAGTGGAGACCTATAAAATGTGACAACCTGTATATTTAAATCATTCAAAACAATACCCGCGACCTCGCAATGCTGCTCAATTGAGAAACCCTCCAAGTTAAGAGATGTGCATTCAAGGTCCCCGGCAAGAATGGCGACACCTCCATGAATCATCTGAGACCTGCAAAAGCCAGCAGCCACCCGAAAACCCTAAACATTGAAGGCACCAAATAGACTAAACAAAATAATAGATAATGGCGCTATGACCAAATATTAATATAGCTTTGATAAAGCTTTGTTATTGAGTTAATTCTTATAATGTTATGTATTATATTTATTTAATTTTTTTTAATAATAAATAATCATTTGGATATTTCAAGACAAAATGTAGCATGCTTTTTTTCTAATAATAGAGTCTGAAACGGTTTACTTTTAAATATTAGGAAAAACTATTTCTCAGGGGAAAAGGTATACAAAAAAACAGGAGCCTGAGCTTAAATATTTTATTTAAAAGATCATTGTGGTCAATAAAAAAAATTCCCAAACTAATTAGGTCTAACGTGGTCCTAACCCCCGTAGCACGTCGAAAACTAAGTATGCTACAAGTCTCCAGTACGCTTTTCGGAAGCATTACAAAAGTTCCGAATGTATACGTATACTACTTTTTAATGGAATCTGGAACATAATGACAACTGTACTGTCTAACTTCAGAAATACTAAGTGACCTAAATAATAGTAAAAGAGCTTAGCAATATTCATCGATCTTTCAAAGGCAATCGACATTGTATCTCATGAGCTTCTTATCGATGTTTTAATGCGTTCTGGGGTAAGGGGTATAGTGTTAAAAATGTTTAGAAATTATTGCAATGGTCCCAACCAGTAAGTAAAGGTAAATAATACAGTTAGTTTTTGGAAAAAAAAAATAAATATGCGTACTACAGGGAACTATATTGGGTCCCATCCTTTTTATAACGTATATAAATTCCTTACTAAATCTTAAAGGAATCTTAAATAAACGGAAAAATTATCTCCTATCCGGACGATAGGGCTCCCGATTTCTTTGGATGGGCAAATGCCATTGATGGCTTTAATAAAGTGAAACATTGGTTGGATCTCTGAACATCTCTAAAACAAGTTACATGGCTTTCTCTATCACAAACACAAACAGGTCATCCTTTGATAGCAATACCTGTAATAAGAATCCTAATTCTACTGAAATTCAATCAGTTGAACAAATAAAATATTTGGGGGATTAAAATAGATCAACACTTGAAATGGGCAGAACATAGTGAATATCTTACTACAAAAGTAAGAAAATTGATTAATAGTTTTTACATTATAACGAAACTGAAAGACATAAAAAATATTACGTTTCGAGGACAAAATTGTTCCATTGTCAAAAGCCAGAAATCTAAAAATGAAAGTGATTATTAATAGAATAAAATAGTTTTTAAAAGTGAACAGTAAAATGCTAACACACTTTGTCAAGTTTTGAATTTGGCTTTGAGCAATTATCAGCTTCAGTCTTTAGCAAAGGTAACCGAGTCTTAATAAAATTAACTGTTTCTGAAGCAACACATTCATCTTCATTTATTACATTATTCGTGTTTTCCTGAAAGCTCTGGTACCATTATAAAGTTCAAAAGTATTAATGAACGTACTCTACAATCACATGATATGGTTAACGTTATTATTACTATAAGCTTATGCGTTGATTATTTCCAGGGAAATCAAACTTTATGGATGCCATTAGTTTTGTTATGGGCGAGAAGACACAAAGCTTAAGAGTAAAGAGATTAAGTGACTTGATTCATGGCGCAGCAATTAGTAAACCAGTATCAAGAAGGTTAGTTTATTTATTAATTTAAAATTAACAGTTTATTTGATATTTTTATTTATTTCCGAAAATGTTCTTTAATATGGTGATTTGTTATTTATTATTTATTCCCGAGGAGTAAACCGCTGACCTTAGAAATGCCACTATTGCCTCTATAGTATTGCTACTATTTTCATCAATATTTCGTCGAATTTTACATGACCTTAATACATGCAGTGTGTTCCCGGTAAAAGTCCGGATCAGTTATAAATATCTAATCGACTTTGATGGTGACTTTTTATATGAAATGCTCCTTCTTTTTCTTAAAGTATGATGTTAAAGAAGTCAATCAAAGTAATTAATATACAGGATGTTGTTAGAATCGATTTTCAAAAAACATTCCAGAGTGAAACTACTTTCATCTTAAGAGATACTGAAAAAAGTATTAGGACTGTACTGTGTATTGTAATGTTTTTTTTCGGGTCAGGAATTCTTTTAGCTCCCCAAATCTTTTTATTAGGACGCCACTGGCTAATTTGGGTATATAGTATGTTTATCATTTAGTAGGGGTAGGTACATGCTTAAATCATGGCTGAATTGGAAGTTTTGGGTAAAAGACGTAATGCATATAAAGCTGTTCTCACAAGTATAGATAATTGGTTTAAAAAGTACAATAATGTTGAGAACGAACCATTTGAATTTAAAACTGGAGAAAAATTTTTATCCAGCTTTTACCCATTATAATGAAGTTCAGTCTTTAATTGATATGCTTGGTGGATCAGAAATATAAGATACATATAGTTTCGGACAAAAATATCTTAATATTTTATCTAGCTAGTCTGACAAGAAAAACTGAAACATTGCCTCATAACTCTATATAGCCACAGTCCCAATCTATTATATTCCAACCACATCAAACAAGTTAGGGTAAAACTACCGCAGTTGAGTGTACTCAGCAGTTGTAAGATATTATTGTTTCATAGAGATTACTTATAGTAGGCTGTGTACCAAATTTGAGTGAAATATTGTCACGAACTGTATTTCGTGACGCCACGCCTTGATTGGCGTGCAGGTTATGTAGTTCAGATTAGGGATCGATCTACGTCAGGTGAGGAGATGATAAAGGTGACACTGGAGAAAACAATAACTATTGGTCAAATTTACACTTTACTCGATTATGATAATGCGCACGTCTTTTCGGTTGAGGAATACTTGGAATTGTTGTAAAAGTCTTGGACACTATTTATAATAAAGTTTAAGAGTTGTGTTGTATTTTATTTATGGTTAGATTTTGCTATTTAATTTAGGTAGGTATTTGAACGTTTTTACCGGCAGATTAGTGTTGCTTAATTTCACTGCACCATAACTATTTGACAGATTCTACTGTGAAATTATCTTTCTGAGAACTTTGATAAATTTATCGTAGATTCGACTTGATTACTTTAGCACATATATGCTGCGAAACTCAATTTTAGCTAGGGGATTAGGTTGCAGGTTAGGAACTCCCGAATACTACGCACATGTGTGTTGTAGCGAACTGGTTGAATAGGAAACAAAGTCTCTTGAACTTTTGGGTCACTTGCGTATTTATGTAATAAAACCTAGTGAATGCTGCATGCTTAAGGCTTATAATCGCTTGCGTTGATTGCTCGCGTTGTTTATAATTAATCTTGAATGTTTAAATAAGTTCAAACTCAAGGGCAAGGTGATATATACTTAGTAGTCCATGCGTTTTAGTGGTCCTCAATATTGCAAGAAAAGTGTGTACAAGGCATGTTCAAAAAAAATTAATAAAAAATTATATTTTATCGTTAGTAGCATGACCTGCTTCAATATTGACACGACATTTAGGAACCCCTGTATACAAGTTAACTAGTCTACAGCTGTTTCTGCTCATCTCAAAGAAAGTTTGGATGCATCTTTTCTGTATAATCTGCATTCTACTTACGCCGATGCCGTATCTTATCCTGCATAGGATGAGTGGATATAAAGGATGTCCTATCACTAAAATTGGACATCACATTGGTCAAATATGGTTGAATTCTGAATGGCTTAGTTGCATCTCAGATATGGCTTGCCTTTTTGGGGTTTATGTACCAAAGGATTTCTTGATATTATATTTGTAATTCAGAAGAAGGCGGTAAAGCCTTATGTTCTGCTGATTTAAGGGAGTCTTGTAAACCGCTTATTATTTCTGAGAAAATTTTAATTTCTCGCTTTGACTGCATCACTAATACATAAGACTTGTTCAACCATCGTCCAATAGGGGCCATGTCATCCGTCAAGTTTTTGGATTTCCTTTGCCGATCTCAAGTTCCTCTCTCACCAAAAACTCATTGTTACATATA
>MU182449.1:187796-202068 GCA_016904865.1 Pissodes strobi | reverse complement strand
ATGTCCCTCTCTCCATCAGAAACATAGTAAGCCTAAAAGAGTTTAAGAAATCTCTAAAAATATTGCTTTTGCCAAGGGCTTATTTTACTATTGAGCATTACCTTAATGAATCATTTTAATTAATGCGGTGTTGTGACCCTTGTTTTGAATTTGTATTTATTTTGTCAATGGGTTGTTTAGTATTTAATTATTTTGATGTTTGTGATGTTCTGAAATTTTTGATTATAGCATTCTATTCATGCAAAGCTTGCCAGTCCATATGCAGAAAGTTCTTTTTAAGATTGTTGTAATTTTCTGCTGACTGCGCGGTTTGTTTTTATTTTTACTTTTTTTAATTTATTTCTTTAGTTGTAGGATTCTCTATGCCCAAGATTTGTATCTTAAGTAATAAATTATATTATCTATATATCTATAAATAAATACATATTTCTTTCAGCGCATCTGTTACTGCAGTTTTCACTTTGGGCGAAGATCCAGAGAAAGAGATGTCATTTCAGAGGTCCGTCCATGGATCTTCTTCTGAATTCAAAATTAATGGCAATGTATGTATACATATTTATTTGTAGAATTATTTAGAAATTTGTCTCTGTTAGTGATTAAAAACAATACTTGAATAGGGGGTACTTCCGTAGTTCATTGCTTTGGATAAGAAGGTTTTTGTTTTACAACTTACCTAGCTTCGATCAGCTGTACATATATACGTTCATTCCTTGTATAATGAATGTAAAATGGATCTCGAAGTTGCACACATCTCTTTTGTTTCTATCGACTACCTAGATAAGCAGCTGAAAACGGCAATAATGTATCTTCAAGATCATTTTATTTGTTGATGGCACACCCCAGAAATCACCTAGTTCTACTAATACGTAAATTATTTTTATCATAAAACAATAATTTATAAATCGTGCACTATAAAGGTTACGCGTAAAGAACTATTTTACTTAGTTAATACAAAATAAAAACATTAGAAACACCGCCTAACATCTGGCTCCTGGTCATGCGATTATATGTGTTAAAGACATAATTCGAAAGTTTTCAGCCAGTTAGTAAATGTATTTACCATGAATACATTATTATAATATAGTAAATAGTAGTAAAAGTATTGTGCTTTACAGAACAATATTATTGAAGTTTTATAATATTGTTTAAGCTAGCACATAAAGAATATCCTACTATAGATCAAACTACACAACTTTTGTAGGTACATTAGCTGTAATTTCTTACACAGTGTGTACAACAATGGAAATAAATTAACATCTCGTAAATTACATGTTCGTTTTAAAGCAAAAATAGTACATACATATTTCGAACTTATGCTGTCATTATACCCAAAAACATTTAACCTAAAGAGACCCGACAACTCATTCATAAAAATCCGAAATCTTGCAAAAATATCAACAAAACGATTGTCCCGCCTCCTTATATTTTCATGTATCGTGTACAAACTTTTGTCAAACTTCGTCCCCACTACTAAATGTAGTATTGCCCGCCCCCGCCTGAACGCAAGCAAGGACTGTTCAATGATCATAGACGTAGACTGAAATGTGAGTCCATCATAATAATAATTTCAATAAAGTCAATACGTTTAATTTGAAATGATGGTATTTATTCGGGTGCATTATTTAAAATATATTTATGTTTTATTTATAGTGTGTGGGTCAGATTGAGTTAGTTTGGGTTAGATATGGGTTCTGAAGGTTAGTTAACATAAAATAGTTATTTTGCTGTGTCACGAAACTTTTCCGTGTCCTTGCAAAACCACTGCCATGAAACCAAAGAAGTATTCACTTCAAAAATGATTTAATAGAGTTTGGTAAATGACTGCAAACATATCAGATTATCCATTAATATCACATACATAGGTAAGTATTATAAAATATTAATTAATCACATCACAAAATGGTGCCCACTGTACTACTGTGTTTCATTTACTTTTACTTACTTGTGGAAACTCAGGTTCGGATGATAATAGCTGGAGATTTTGCATACCTCACACCGCAAGACCATCGTTACTTTGATATAAAGTTTATAGGAAATCACTCACGAAATACAAAAAAGCTACACGTCGCGTCGCACAAATTCAGGCTTTAAAACGTCCATTTAAAACCAAACAAAACTGGGCGAAGAGTGCTATTTTGCACGTTTTTTATTGAAAAACATTAATTTATTTAAGTCGCGATCAAAAGTTGGACGACCATCTTGTCACTTTTGACGTCTGTATTATTAGGAATCCCATTCAAAACGGTGTCGAAATTTTTGCTAGTGAGCTTTGACATTGCACAATTTTGTTAATATCATAGCAACCAGTCATCAAAAATAGTGTCGAAAAGAGCTTCTTTTCGACACTACTTTGCGTATCGAAAAGACTTCTTTATGATACCAAAATAGAAATAGTATATTGTGCAACAAGTGCTGAAAATAAGACTTTTCACACGAATGAGACAGTTTGGTGACACGAGCCGTAAGCGAGTGTCATAAAGTCTCAGTCTCATGAGTGTAAAAAGTCTTTTCAGCACGTGTAGCACACTATACTTTTTCTACGACTGCCCCACTGGGAGTGTGGTAGAAAATTACATGTTATATGGGAAACATTTTTATTATTGATTTATTAGAAAATTTTATTCCTAATGAAAGAAGCTACGTGAGTAAGATATTCTCGCTAAACTATAACTAGGGGCACAGTCCTAAAATGGGGCCACCGGAGTGGGGTCCCTATTTTCCAAATATTTTGAAAAAGAGGCTCCGAGGGCGAAGCCCTAAAATGGGGCCCCACGGGCCGAAACCCTAGAATGGGGCCTATGGTACGGGAGTCCCATTTTTTAGAGATTTAGCAATGGAGCCCCCGAGGGCGAAGCACTAAAATGGGGCCACAAGTCTTAAAAGGGGGCCCCTGGTATAAGAGTTCCATTTTCTACAGTTTTGCATAAAGGGGCTCCCGGGGGGTAAAGCCCTATAATTGGGTTTCTTCTTTTAGAGATCTGGTAATGGGATCTTTGAGGACGAAGCTCTAAAACGGAGACGAAGCCCTTTAATCTAAATACTCGAATAAGCGTGTGAAAAGTATACTTTGCACACGCCGTGTGCAAAGTATACTTTTCAAGAGCAGTTGTTAGTGCGTTTTTGTCTATTTTCAGGGCATTCGTAGAAAAAAGTATATTCAACTTACATTTGCAATGAATGGTCATTGCATAATATACTATTCAGCAGCTAATAATGAAATAAAATTTCCGAAAACTTATTTCCTGAATAATTTCAGATTTGAACACGAAATTTATGAGATACCAAAAAGACGCAATTTTATCCCGATTTAAACATTTTTGTGACACATAGGGTTTTTCTACTCTCAATGGTTAAACGAAAAATTAAATCATACCACTGCTAGCCTAAAAATAAATTGCTTATCATTATTTTTGAGACAAATAAAAAGGAACTGAAGCATACAAATTTTATTTAAAAACATATAAATATGACAAATATCTGGTTATGACCATATTCAAAAAGTAGCTTAATAACTATTTTCTTCTATTAAAATATATTTTCATTTCATTATAAATGCTACTATCAAAAAAATCTCCTAAATAAACTGGTATATCTAGAAAAAAAGATTAAATCTAGAGTATTGGCAATTGTAACTGGTTTATTTAGATTTGCTAAACCAGTAAATTGTTAGGGTATTTCTATAAAGCTATTGTATTAATAAGTACCCGTATTAGGTAGGTATATAATATAATTAAAGTAGATAAACCTATTTACACCAGTGCCTTCACTGGTTTTGAAACGTTACCAAGTTAGTATACTTCGAATGGGGAAGAGCCGTCGGTCGTCGACCTCCAATGGTCTCAATCTATTGGTGCAGTTACCTTACTACGTGCATACTATAAATATTTTGGGGGTAAAACAAGGCGGAACCAAGGGAAGCGGCATTGCCAGATTGACATGTAAGAACTTCAGAACCGGTTTTTGAATGGGGAAAATAAGTATTTAGTGTTATAATTTAATATGAAAAAAGATATAGGCTGTGAAAAAAGTATGTACAGTAACTCGTAAACTTAAAATTTGGCAACGCTACATCTATCGACCATAGAATGTGCCTCAATGTTGGGGGAAAACAAAGAACCATTTGTCCCGTCTCTTCAGGTTAAATGTCTTTGATTATACCTACCTGCTATGCAGTTTAATTTTATTAAACAGGTGTATTTTGTCTAGCGGCGTTGATGCAAGTTTTTTTAGTTTTTTTATGTGTTTACTAAAGTCAAAAGTATTTGAACTAGAACTTTAATATTAACAGCAGCTTCAAACATTAGATGTCCTAGTCTAAGTAAACAGTGATATATGGATGGAACTCTTAAAAATGATTAAATTTTTGTCACCCAAACCAACATGGTGTCGTTGAAAATAATGCAGTTCCCTTACCTTACTTTATGCCTTACTTACTAATCAGAATTTAATTTATTATTAAAATAAGTTTCAACGAAAGCTGTAGTCATCGCATGAAACTGACAGCACAATAGCAAATATTTTATTATTGAAGTGTGCTTACATTCTGCAAAGTCTACAATTTTGATGGAAAAGATGAGGGACGCATAAAATTGTTTTAAAAAAGTTTGTTGGACAAATTTTCATTCTATACCATTAAGTCAGTTTCTACGGGTAATCATGCTTCTTCCTCGGTATGTTTTAGATTGTAACAGCCAATGATTATCTCGGCGAACTAGAAAAGCTGAAGATCAATGTTAAGGCAAAAAATTTTTTGGTGTTTCAAGGGGCCGTTGAATCGATCGCGATGAAAAATCCAAAGGAAATGACTGCTCTTTTTGAAGAAATCAGCGGGTATGTAAAATAATCTCATCTACAGTAAAATGTTACCTCTGCGGAATAACGAGAATCCAGTTTTTTACCCTTAAGATTAAATTGACAATTTTGCTAACATATTTTTATTCAAGTGATAAAGCTACAGTTTCACACTACTCTATCAGGGTTGTTATGTTTTAAACAAACAAACATTTGTTTTAAACGTGTTGTTTACAGTGGGGGTGTTTTAAAACCATTTGTTATAAACTGTTTAAAACATGTTTTAAACAATGTTTTTTTTTATGATTGATTCAAGTGTTTTTTATTTACAAATAAAGTGTTCAACATAGTTGAATGAGATACTAGATTAAAAAGATAATCAATCCCTATGTTGTGTTATTATTATATCTTGCACAATTTTACTTACTCGAAATGCGTCCAACGGTAACAAAATTAGGGAAATTTGAGAGAAAGATGAGTCATGTAAATTAAACCACAGATTCCTAATACACCTAATTTATTAGAGAACACGTGCCAAATTATTAGAGAAAACATGCCGGAGTCAGCCTGGAATTTACGAGGGGAAAGAGTACGGCAGAGAAACCCTCGATCTAAATTCCTGAACCGAATTATGCTGTATAATCGTTATTAGTATAATAATTAATTAAATTACTGTCGCCCGTACCACAATTCGTAGTTCCACACTTGTAAAAGGATTTAAAACTGAAGGGGTTGTTGTAAGTAAGCCAGACGTCGCTGGCGGATACTGAGGTCCTGGAATATGGAGGCTACCCAGCTATTTAGTTGCAATTTGGGTCAATATCTCTAGAATGATCATTACATTTATAACTAGGATATTCTCCCGTCAGGGTAGGAAACGGTTAGTAGAGTCAGCAAGGTCCTTGCGTATGCTCTCAGTCATTCTAATATTAAAATCCTAGCACGAAAAGACAACAAATAATTCATTTTCGGATTTCATTTAAAGCAGTGTTGTTCATAGCATAAAACGATTTCATTAAATTTGTACACATGTTATGCCATCAAATATGAATTATCCATGAGAATAGAAGAAATACTTGTACAAATTATGTTAATAACAATATTATAAATTTCATTTTACAGACCTGTAATGATGTTGCAACACAGAAGCAAAATAAATCGTACACGGCGCCGGCTTTTGACTATATATGTCCTCCGTTCTCGAGCGATACCCTTTCGGATCTCTTCCAAAAAAAAAAACCTCGCAAAAACCGACTTGGTATGACTTGTTTTTCTCTTGTTCTTGCTTTACATATATGGGGTGTCTCAAAATCGAGTGTATAAGGTCTAATGAAATAATAATTTAAATAGGCGGGTTACCTCAGTGTATATTTTATAATTAGCTGTTTTGATATAAATCTCGTATAATAGAAAGTATATTTTTATTTTTCGAAAGTATGTAAAATTTGCATTAATCAAAAAACAACGAATGCAAACAACAAATACTGTTGAATTGCAGTTTGCGAATACTAAATAAAAAAACTGCACTTTTGAAATTTATAACTTAAAACTAAACTCTGTACACTGTAAACTCCACTGACCACTTAAGTACCTACTCTACAGTTGAACATTATAATTAAGCGAATAACCAGCATTATACATATAATGGTTCCTATATAATATTTGTTATCAAAATATTGAATAATATAACGATTAAAAAAATATATATATTAAATCTCATTAGTAATCTACTAAGTTAAGTAACTTAAAAAATAATAAAATGACAACCAATTATCCAATTAAATCTGTCATTAAGTAGGTATATATTCTACACATTATTAGAATTCGGATTTAAATGTTTAAAAACTGTAACTAACTTTGAAGCTTTTTCTGTGCCCAGCACGAAGTTTGGTGTGACCGCCGGTTATTGTTTAAAAGTAGAGATGGTGTGTTGATATTCAGTAATCAGTAGTAGAGCTGGGTGTAAAAACAGTTCTCTATGCGATTACATTCGTTTAAAAGTATGAAATAATTCTCATAAAAGTTCCTAACTTACTACTCTTACTATAGCTAAGATGCAGGTTATATTAGTTACTAGTTTTTTTTTTGCTTGACTGTTTTAAACATGTTTTTTTGCTAATAATTTTGAATAGGTTTAAACATAAAAACATGTTTTTTTCAACCCCCTACTCTACATAAGGATTTAAACTAATCGCAAATCATACTACTAAGCAAAACAGCAACCATTTTGTTAAAATAGGATGACGGTAATATTTGACTTATCTATCGAGATCAATTCCTAAATTCGGAGTTATACGACGGGTTAAAAACATTAACGATTAATTTTTGGCTAATACTCTCGACTCTAGAATTTTATTATATCATTAGTTTTATTTTCGTAAGAGAACAACAGAAATTTTGTTAATAATAAATCAAAGCTTAACTTTCGGACTGAGAATTGTTAGCAATTTGAGAGAATTTAGTGGCATCTAGACCGTCACTATTATTATGCAATATATTGCACAGTGTTATTGTGAGGGACGACAGACGAGTCAATATAATTGTTCAAATTTCAAAGTGATTAGTGCGCAAATTTTGATTTCGTCGTGAATTTTTGATTGTGGTTTTTGTTTGTCTATTTTTCTCAAATATCGACATGCAGCGCCTTAAAGAACTAATAATTAATACCTTGTCTGATGTAGGCAGGCTTCTCTGATATATTTGGGATCTTCATGATTTCATTTAAGACTCATGATTTTACCAAGAATGAGTGTAATTAGTCTGCTTAAATATTGAACCTAATTATGTTTTATGGTATTTAGGCTTATTTAACATTTTAAAATTATTATGGGCATCGTAATGTAGGTCTGGATCGTTAAAAGAAGAATATGAAAAACTTAAACAACAAATGCAGAAGGCCCAAGAAGAAATCAATTTTGCACTGCAGAAAAAGAAAGGTATAAATGCCGAACGTAAGGAAGCTAGGTTAGAGAAAGAGGAAGCAGATAAATACTCCCGATTTAAAGATGATCTGGTAAGACATATTAACGTTTTAGTGTAATTTAAAGTAATGTATGCTATAGAATTGTCTGTGTTTATATTGTCATAATAATGACCATATAATATAGTGATGGTTACCAGTTTAAAAACCAACTTAGCATTTTCGTCCATTTTACTGTGCTGGCTGAATATTCATCCAACTTGTCAAAAACCTGTGTCCGCGTTATGAATAGTTATATGTTTAGCTTGTTCTGCTAGTTTTTTTTTTTTACATAATAATTGTTTAGCTGATGCGTTATTACTCTTCTGGTTTATGTTTGTTGACGTCTTGTTACGTGCCTGGTGCTCTCCGTCAACCTGCTGGATAGTGCAATCGGTTTATCTATGTTACGATTGTTGTAGAATGACAAATTAGTAGAGCATCAACTGTTTAGAGCATTCCATAATGAACGAGCCATGAAAATTCGTGAACAAGAACTGAAATCGAAGCAGAAAGAGTTAGATAAAGTTGAAAAGAAGAAAGATAAATTGGAGGACGTACTGAAGGAGAAGAAAAAAGAGCATGGTAAATTAAACAGGTATGATCCTTCTGTTAATGTTTTATTCTTTTCGTTGGTGTGTTTTTGTGAGAAAAAATTGATAATAATAATAATAATATGAATAAAGGTAATATATTTGGTATCAGCTATAATTAGTACAGGAAAATAATATCATATAGTGAGAGTGTCATCTTAAAATTTCGATTAAAAACGGCATGCACATATGAACAAGATTGTTTATCTGTTTTACATGTGCTAAATGATCTTGATGTAATAAATCTGGTGTTATTGCGAGAGAGTTTTTTTATCTCTCAAAATTCGTTTATTTGATGTAAGCTAATGACATATACACCATATCTGCCAAGACAATTTCTTCGAATTAATAAACAAAAACTCCTGAACAGGGTCGTCGGAAGTACAGATTAGTTTGTTAGCGCCATCTCTTGGCGACTTTAAATATTGCGAATAGATAGATCATACATTTTGAATGTTTATATTAAATATTTCAGACCAATGATAGTATATCAACTTAGTTAATAAAAAACATTTAAGTGGATATATTGATAACAGTTCAAGAAGTTTGTACTTCTGTCTTGGTTGCAGTCATATTTGAGTGGTCGGAGGCAACGGGTTTTTGTGGGTTCAAGCTCTTCTGCACATAAGAGCATTTCTTGGGGTGTGCCATAGGACTCGTTGGGTTCACTTCTGTTACTTATTTATGTAAAAGATCTTGCATCAATCAAATAAACGATATTGGTGGCAAGTTTATAATTTTTCTCGTGACTCAATTTTGCGCACTACTGGTGTCAATACTTTGGTTGCCTCTATGTCGTAGGAGTGAGTGATCGTGGGCGAGAATTTGGCGCCACTCTACTATTTTGTCCTTAGATGTTAATAAAACTAGTATAGTCTCGACATCCATAAGGTAATATGGATGGCTTGACAGTCGACGATATCTCTCTTATGGTGTAGCAGCACCCAAGATTTCCATTTACAACGAAATTATATTTGAAAATCACATCATAATCCGTAGGAAAAAACTGTTTGACAAATTTGCGGAAATGCGGAATGCCATCTCTTATGGAGTCTGTCTTTGGCTAAATTATTGTCTGACTGAGGTATTGTATAGAAGCGAGCTGATGTATATTTGTAATGCCCGAACCCATGGTTCATGTAGACTGCTTTTTGTATCTGATATACTTTTATCACTAGTTTGTGTGTTTTAGAAACTGTTTGTTTTGAATCCGAACAGGGTTTAAAATCTTAACTCTAACGGCGTCACCCGTAACACTTTGATTGATATATTGCTCTTAACGTAAATATTGAATTAAGGTATTAGGGTGTAAAGTCACCTTTCTCAGGTAATTAGGGAGTTGTCTACACTAAAAATAGTTAAAAAGTGCATTGTCAGAATGCTGGTTGACAAGGCATATTACAGGCTTACAGAAATTTTATGAAAACACCTCGTGGTATAGCTCATGAAAATTTGAATGAATTCATTTCATAATTAGTATTTACTGCTTTTGTTCGTTTGTTAATTTACTTGTGACTTGTGTGGATTTTAAGTTTTATTTTTCGAACTGACGAATCTCTTCTTGTTAGTTTACATCCCTTATTGAAAATTTTAATGATCGAAGAAAATTGGACATTTCTTTTAATGCATGATAAATGCGTTCTATCAGAAATGAGATCTGCTCTACCCTTTGTGTCATAAGTATGTGTTCTGTTATGGTTAATAAAAAGATCGTTAAACTTCTTAGCAAAAACTGTTGCTTCGAGAATATATGTTGATTTTACTGTAAGGATGTTATTATTCTTAAAAATTGGTCGACAAGATTCTTGACTTCTTAATTCAAAAATATTTCTAAGGCAGCGCTTTTGCAAGACTGATGTACGATTCACATCGCAGCTTATAATATTAATAATTAATTTGAAATTTTCAGGGAGTTGGCGAAAATTGAACAAGACATTCGAGAAGCCGAAGTGGAAGTCTCTAAGAAGAAACCCATGTTTATCAAGGCGAAAGAGAAAGTAACTCATTTTCAAAAAAAGGTATTAAAAACAATTTTATAGTCTCATTTATATGTTATATGTTTCGCTCGGTATCGTTGGATTCGGATAGGGTGAGAACTTGGTGCCACTCTAATATTTTCTCCTTAGATATTAATAAAACCAGTATAGTCTGCTTTAAAGGGTAATATGGATGGCTTGATAGTTGGCGATATCAGCACTCAAGATGTCTTGTTCCGGTTTTTGGAATACAGCCAATCATTGTCTGGCTAATATACTATACAGAAGCGAGCTGTCAGGTATATTTGTAAACCTCGATAGTCGCATTTATATGACGGCTTCATGGTTCAAGCTTATTAAAACAATTTATAAACTGTTAGAAATAATATTGGCAGAGTAAAGTTTCCATTGCATATAGCGTAACTTATTTATTATAAAAAACAAAAACACTGAAACGCCTACAAATAAAGTAAATATGATTGTAAAGTCCATTCAAGGCTATTGCGCTGTTACGTCAGAATTTCTGACGTCAAAAGAAAAGATCCGTACGTCTTAGACTCGTGCGTTATTTTTTACACTAGCCAAAAGATGTCTCTGTACCTGTTTTCTATTCCGGAGCACGTTCCGTTTTTATCAATTTTACATACTTATGACAATATTGTTTTAAACGTCTGGGCATCTGAATAATACTTTTGACAACTTAAAATAATAATATGCTTTTTATCGTCTAAAATCCGTTTAAAAACGATTTTAAATGGCAAAATTGTATATAATACCGCCCTAGCGGCTAGAATTGGTTTGCGCACTTCCGTCTCATTTGCCGAGATTTGTCCTCATATCGCCGCGTAAGATGTTTACATATCAAAAATATATTTGTTTCTAGAGATATTATTTTTTAGTATTATCAAATAAATAAAAAAATATATTACTTACATTGTGCACAGCTTTCCAGGATAAAAGTGGCCTACCAGCATCTTTTTCACGTGTGAAATAATGCACTAATTTTAAAATTAAAGTTTGCTCTTTCTCACTGAACCGGTGGGGCATCTCAAAACCATTTTTATTAGCAATTATTAGCGTAAAACACAAACCAACTACTATCAAATCAATAAATTAATTAAATCTGTTATTTTCGTTATGATATTTTGACATTGACGCAAATCGATGTCAAAGATTCTAATTTGACGGACCAATTTAGTACATACGTTCATTGCATAAAGAAAGATGGAATGATATGACATAACAGCGCAATAGACTTGAACGGACTTTATGTCCACAAGCAACCAGACCATTTTAAAAAATATATAGATGTAGATGTGCCGCGCATTAAATATATATGCTTAAATAAAAATAATAAAATTTATGAATTTTTTTTTTTTTAGGTCGAGGGTGCTTACAAAACTTTGGATCAAGCAAAAAAGGCTCATGATGCTCATATGAACGATATACGGAAACTGGAGGAAGAGCTCGCCGAGGTTGAAAAAGCCAAGGACGAATATGAGGAGCAAATCGCTGGAGAATCCCAAAGTCAGGTCCGTATGTAGGGTCAAATTTGAGATTGTTTATCTAAAACCAAGAGAGCATATGAGATTTTGTAGATTATTTAGTTGGTGTTTTATCTTGTACAATAGTGCTCTACGGATTATATGAGAATATTTTTAACCATTTTTAGGGTAGGGACGTTCATTTGGAAGACGCCCAAGTTCGAGAATACCATAGATTAAAAGAGGAGGCGGCGAAGCGCTCGGCCAGGTATATGCAGGAATTAGATTCTGTCAATAGGGAACAGAAATCTGATCAGGATAGACTTGATAACGTCTCCAGGCTACGAACTGACGCAGAAAATAAGCACCTTCAAAAAAGCCATGAGAAAGAGGAAATGGAAAAGAGAACTGAGAAATTGGCAGAGCATATTCGGTATGAGATATTAATTAAGTTACCAAATGCTTACAAGTTGCAAGATTATGTAAGATGAAATAATTAGTTTACTTTAAAAATGCTTTGTAAAAGAAACACAATTTTTAATGGCAAACCAGTGATTCTACTTAATGCTATACACGAACTTATTTTGAAAGGCTTGGATATTCACCAAACAAATAGCAAACATGAACATTTTGAGGCAAGTAGTTATTAAATTAAATTTACACACGTAGCTTAAATAAGTTAAGATGAATGACATAAAATATGTAACTAAACTAAAACGTTACCTTGCAAACAAAATACACTAAAATGGATTAACAGCAATCGGACCCTGTATTATTAGTATCTCTTTTGAGCTAATAATTTATATTTACCACGCGGGCCTACGGGCAGATGATTATAAGATTGATCGACTTATTTGTAAGGAAGATCTATCTTAATTTTTCGAGCATCTCTGATGGTATATATTGGTAGGTCTCATTTTGGCCTATCCGTGCATAACGCAGTTCAAAAGAAGTGCCAGGTAAATAAAATAAACCCTAATTCACCTTCCAGTACTCGGTTCTTCTTAGTTCATGTGTAAACAGAACCAATCGCGCTCCATATGGGGTTTCTGAGGGCTGGGAGGGCCCCATCATACAAGGACTACGATCCTCGAATAATAGCTAGATCTTCCTTGCAGGTAAGTCGATCAATCTTATAATTATTCATCGCATCTTAACTCTTTATTATGATCTAAACATAAACAAAATAACAAAAACTAATATTTAACCTCAGAAGTAATAATAATGGTATAACACAAGTCTAAATTCTAAACAATTTGGCAGGTGTGGAAAAAAAAATGGCAAAATAAATCCTAAAGACTACTTGGCCCTATTAATAATGAATTTCGCAAATCTTCCAGGATCTACGGTTAAGGGCAGGTTATAAAACTAGTCAAAATTCCTAGATTCTTTGGTCCATCCCGCAGTGTTTTTAATTGTGTCTCTAAAAACAGCAGATGTGGAAGCGTGGCGGACACTGTGACCTGTAAATACTGTGGTATCGATAGCGGTATTTCTTAAAACCTCTTTTACCCAACGACTTAAACTCTGCGTTGAAGCGGGGTGGTAAGAACGTTTGTGAGTAATTAGAAGACGGTTTATAGTATCACGAATTTGTTTAGTTGAGGATATGTATTCTAATAATGTTGATGCGATACACAATCCTGGATTTTCTCTGAAAATGTTAGATAGAGAAATTTTTGAAATGGTCTTTTTACCAAAGTGTCATGCGGGAAAAACCTACTTAAGTAAAGTAAAACTGATTGGGGATCCCACGTTGAGGAATCCTCTGGAGCTGGTGGCCTCCTGTTGTACAATCCTTTAAAAAACCTCTTAATTATTATTTCTTCATCCCTGGAGTAAGAGACAATTAATGAGAAGGCTGCTCTATAGGAATTGAGGGCTGAATAAGAAAAGCCCTTGTGGAATACTTCTGAGAAGAATAATAGCAATGTGTTAACATTAAGGTTAAAGGGATTGTAAGTTCGCTGAGAACAAAAGTTCCACCAACCCTTATAGCAAGATGTATATTGTTTTAGGGTTCGATCCGAAATAGATGACACTATAATGGGGATGGATTCGTCCGGTATATTCTTGGATCTTAAACATTGCCGGATAACCCCGCCACCAGGGAAATTTGGTTGTATAAAGAGCGCTTCTCTCTGAAAGCAATGTAGAGTAATTTAGTACTAGGTGTTAAGACCATTGGAGCCTCTATTAACAAACTCAAAAATATAGGGTACCATGGTTGTGTTGGCCAGTCCGGCAAAACAAGTATACCAGCCGCCCTATCGTTTTTAATTTTAACTCTTGTTCTGTTTATCAATGAAAATGGGCGAATGCATAAAAATAATAATTACTTTAACTAAATGTAAATGCGTCGACTAAAAAAACCGTCTAGATCCGGACCCCACGAAACATACCATTTACATTTTGGGTTGATCTTTGATGTAAAATGATCAATCTCTGGTGTACCAAATCTATCTGTAA
>MU182449.1:172768-187786 GCA_016904865.1 Pissodes strobi | reverse complement strand
TTAAATTTTTAGCAACTAACATTCTAGAATGAAAATTGTTATTACTGTTTTCTCTATTTCAAAATACTTTAAATGAAGCCAACTATAATTAAGAGTTGATGCAATCGAAACTAGTTTGCCAATTAATTATTGCCAAAAATATATTATTTTACAATTATTGATTTCCCTCTAACGAATTAGCCTAGCTCTAGCGAATTGTGTACCTTTTCCAGTGGTAACCCTAAGGTCACGTCTACATAGTTAACAATAAAACCTATGAACTGTATCCTTTGCGTGGGATCTAAAATGATTTTAACAGTGTTAATAACAAATCCTAATAAAAGAAGTAAGGTCGCATCAACTGTCCTGGAGCATTCAAGCAGATCATTACCAAAAATTAAAATATCATCCAAATAAACCATTAATATATCTCTTAGATAGTTGATGACTGGTGTTAGTAGTTTTGTAAAAATATACGGGGCCACATTTAGCCCGAAAGGTAAACAATTGAATTCATAAATTCTGTTTTGGAAAGTAAACCTTAAATACTTGCGATGTTTCCTATTAATAGATAGGAGAAAGTAAGCATTCTTTAAAAATCCATATAAAAATTTGAAGTCAGTAGTCCTACTGCACTGCGGTAATTTTCCAGCTTAAAATAATAATTATTTATAAACTGATTTAATTTCTTTAAATAAATAAACCTATAACTACAATTAGGTTTTTTAATAAGAAAACAAGGAGACAAAAACTGCCTTCCTCTATACGTACATAATGAAATGGCTTTTTCCCGTTTAATTTATTTACTTCGCTGCGATAAATGTGAAGTTTTGAACTAGAAATAACTACCCTCTGTTCATTCTTCTGTCTGGGTCGGGAACTGAAAGGTAATGCAATGCCCCATTCTAAAATCTGATTATTCTCTGAAACAGTGTGCCACTGTTTCCTAAAATATATAAGTCTGCCTGCACTACAGCCTACCTTTATGTAATACAATGCACCCATTCTAAAATCTGACTATTCTCTGAAACACTGTGCCACTGTTTTCTAAAATATTTAAGTCTGCCTGCACAGTTCCTACAGCCTACCTCTATTTGTGGTATTGTTTTCGGGGATAAGTTTCATAGTTTTGCCTCTTCTCGGACGGCTTCCTCTTGTACGAGCTTCTCTCTTCTCGGACGGCTTCCTCTTGTACGAGCTTCTCTCTCCTGCTTTCTTGAATTGTGGACTTTGCTGCCTCGAGTTTAAATGATGCTTGATACCCGATGGGCCTGCTGTAACATGTGTATATTCAACTGCGCCAGGATTTTTAATTTCGGCAGCCGCCTTTTTAAAATCCCTACTAGACTTGAACTTCGTGAGGAAATCTGATCCAAATAGGAACTCGTCCACCGAGAATTTCGTGGAGGCCGCTCTACACTCTGGGTTCAGATATGCATTAATATCAAACTCTTTAAAGATAAGGCTGGGTAAACACGCAATTACAGTGATTACTAAACAACTGTGCCCCTTCTACGAATGTCTCTACCTTGTCACTGCTCCAAGTAAGATCATTCGTTGGATCATCTAATCTTTTAGTTAGTAGTAATCCAAGAGCGGCCAATCCTGCACCAAGCTGATCCTGAAGACCAGATAAAAATTTGTCATTATTTAAGGCCTGCAAGGCAAGAATTGATTGTATTTCGTCGGCTTTGCAGTTTGCTGGCATTAGATGTTTTTCCAGAAATCCCTTCTTTGTATCTGGCGGTATGTCCTCTCGAAGATAAACTAACCAACGGACAACAAGTTCTTATGAATATTCTGACATTTTTTTTTATAGAAGTAGTAGGATTCTGACCTAACAGTTCTACAAGCTCTTTTGTTTGATTTTCAACCTGAGGACGCGAAATTTGAATGTTAGGGATCTGGCCTATGGCCACATTTCCTTTATTCTTTAGCATAACCCGCGAGCCACTCTCCAAAGAATCGCTCCGGCTTCCAGTGGAAGAGGAGGTTAAAACCGACCCTGACGGGAAAAAGCACAGTTTAAGTATTTATCTTCAATGCTGTAGGCACAGGTTTATTCGTTATACAACTATATACATATAAGAACTACATATATCTCGTATACTCGGTGTTTTCCGGGGAAGAATATCTCCTCAAAAGTGCAGTCAAGACAACGGACACTGTATCATATTAGACAGGCCTATTTTACAGATTGCAGTCAAAACAACGAACACTCTATTTTATTGAGAAATTCTCATTCTTTCTAAGATAAAGAGAAGAAAACGCAAATAATTAGGCTACATTTTTTACACTCTGTATGATATAGGACAGAATTCAGTCAAAATAACTAACACCCTGTATTTTACTGAGTTAGGCTAATTTCACATAGCGGGGTCAAAACAAGGAACTCTTATATTATATTGGACCCGGCCTATTCTACAGAATTCAGGCAAAACAACCAAGACTTTAGTTGGGCTAATTTCACAAAGGGCAGTCAAAACAAAGAACACTCTTATTATATCGAGGCATTGTCATTCTCGTATTAAGATAAAGATAATAAAAATCCCATATAGGCATATTTTACATAGTGCAATCAAAACAACGAACACTGTATCATATTAGACAGGCCTATTTTACAGATTGCAGTCAAAACAACGAACACTCTGTATTATATTGAGACATTCTCATTCTTTCTAAGATAAAGAGAAGAAAACGCAAATAATTAGGATAAATTTTTTACACTCTGTATGATAGTGGACCAGGCCTATTCTACAGAATTCAGTCAAAATAACTAACACCCTGTATTTTACTGAGTTGGGCTAATTTCACAGAGTGCGGTCAAACAACGAATTATATTGGACCCGACCTATTCGGCAACGTCGCCCGTAACGGTAAAAGTTTGTTTTGAATTTTCGTCTTGAAGAAAATCAATTTTTACACGTATTGGAGAAATTAAAAATTACGTTTTAAAGCGAAAACTGTGTAAAGACCACTAAATATCGTTGGTGAGTGAATTTTTGTTTTGTTTTGGTACTCATATTCATACAAAATACCAATAAATTCCTGCACGCCGAGTCGCCGACTGCTTGTTTGATCTTTGGACTTGCTGTATTTGTTGGTGCCTGCTGCATCGTAAGGCTCGTTTCTTTGAAGAAGCGCTGTTGCCGGAATTTATATTTCATCCTTAATTTTTTGATAATAAAATGACAAATTCAAAGCAATGCAAGTTCCGCTCAAGATCAATTGGAAAAAGGATTAAGCTGTTGTGTGGAACATGTAGGGGATATTTTCATTTGGAGTGCGGTAATGTTTCCGAGGTTGATGCCCGTGTTATGCAGTCTGGGAGAAGGCCCTGGACTTGTGCTGGCTGCTTGGAAGAATCTGATCCTATGAGACGTCAATCGGCGCGTTTTTCTCAGATTGGTAGTTCAAGAAGATCCGAAGTTTTTGCTCGTCCTGGAGAGTCAACACATGGACTTGATGATGAACTAAAAATGTTGATTAGGGAACTTCAGGAGGAAATTAGGGACATGAAAAAGACTATGGAATTTTTTAATGAAAAATACGAGGGGGAAGCAAAGCGAAATAAAATACTAGCAGATATGGTCTCCGAAGTATCAAAGGAAAACCAAGACCTGAGGAACGAAGTTCAAAAGCTAAAATTAGCTGTTAACTTCCAAGAAAATAGCAAACGAAAAAATAATATAACAGTTACCGGACTGATCGATGGCAATGATGAACTTCCTGGAATTTCAAAAAATAAAATAATCAAATTAGTCCAAGGCCTAGATGTCGAGTGCAATGAAGGAGATTTTCAAAATATTAAATTATTTAAAATTGATAATGGTGTAAAAGCAGTGGTAACCTTGGGATCGATGGATTTAAAGGAAAAAATACTAAGAGCAAGGTCACAAAAAGGTAAACTTACTATTAGGAATACGGGATTGGGAGAGTCCTCGAAGGCAATTTTTATTGGTGAGGATTTATCAAAAGAAATGTATGACCTGTTTAAAAAAGCTCGAAGGGTGCTAAAGGCTAAAAATTACAAATTTGTTTGGCATCGCAATGGTAAAATCCTTGCAAGAAAAACCGAAGACGATAGGTATGTTGTTATCCGTGAAGATAATGATTTGGAAGATCTTTTTTAATTCAGTCTTGTCACCGCAACGAATAAATATTTAAATAAAGTAAAATGGCTAACGATAAGGACAGTTCTTTGTTGAAAATTATAAATATTAATGCAAGGTCTTTACTGCCTAGTTTTGTGGATTTTTCTCATTTAGTATCTAATAATTATGATGTCATTTGTGTTACGGAAACCTGGTTAAAAAATGAAATAACTTCGGATGTAGTGTCGTTACCTGGGTATAATTTTTTTAGTAAAGATAGACAGGATAAGGTTGGAGGTGGTATCGGTATCTATGTGAGATCAAATTTGCGTTGTAATATGTTTGATATTAATGTAAATAACGTAAACTTAGAATATGTCTTTTTAGAAATTACTTATGGCTCATATAAGATAGCGCTCGTTACAATATACCGCCCACCTCAAATAAAACACTCTGAAATTGTTAATTTTATAGATGAAATTGCTCCACATATTCTTGTTAATTATCATTATTCAATTATGACAGGTGATTTAAATGTCGATATGCTCAAACCTAATGTGTTGTTTAATGCTTTGCAAAACTTTGGTTTTTTTCAATTAATTAATGAACCAACCAGAATTACTGGCACGTCAACAACATGTCTTGATCCAATTTTTATTAATAATATGGATGTGGTTTTCAAAAGTGGCACAGTCAACTCTGATATAAGTGATCATAATAAAGCCCCCTTTTGCATACTCAAGATAAAGATAAATAAAATTAAACAAAAATTTATCAAAGTGCGCGATTATAAAAATTTCCATTTAGGGACTTTTCATTATGATTTAAACCGTGTGAATTGGGATAATATTTTTTATATAGAGAATATAAATGAAAAAGTTCGGTTTTTGGAAAGCAATATGATATCTTTATTTGACAAACATGCTCCATTTAAAACTATTCGAGTAAGTAAACCACCAGCGCCTTGGCTTACCAATAATTTAAAATTAATATACAAACAAAGGGACAAAGCATTGCTTAACTACAAAAAAATAAAACCCCAGATAATTGGAATCATTACAAGGACCTGCGTAACTTTGCTTTGGCATCCACTAGAAGGGAGAAAACGGCGTACCTTAGAGGCCTTGAAAAAGATAGAGACTCTAAAAAGTTTTGGAAGGGATTAAATAGTTTAAATATAAAAACATCCGCAACTAAGCACGCTGAATTACCTTTAACTTTACGTGATCCTGATGCAATTAATGATTTTTTTGTTACCGTTTTTAATAAGTCTAATAACTGTAAGAACAAAATAGAATATTATACCAACAACCAATTTTCTGAGGAAAAATTTCAATTTACTTTAGTTGATCAACAAACCATCATGAAAGTAATTAATAATATCCGAACAAATGCATCAGGCCATGACGGAATTACTCTTCGTATGTTACTTTTGTGTTTACCACGGATCCTTAATCACATAACAAATATTGTTAACACATGCTTGGAAATTGGATATTTTCCTCAGTCTTGGCGTGGGTCAATTATATGTCCAATTCCCAAAGTGTCTAATCCCGAAACTTTGCAGGATCTGCGGCCAATAAGTTTATTACCTATTATTTCAAAAATTTTAGAAAGGGTGGTATATTTCCAGTTATCTCAATATCTTATTAAAAACAACATTTTACCAGTTCAGCAATCTGGCTTTAGAGAGGGGCACAGCACTGCTGCTGCCTTACTTAATATTACTGATGACATCACTAGAGCACTTGACAAAAAGCTTGCAGCAGTGTTGGTATCTTTAGACTACTCTAAGGCTTTTGATGTTATTGATTACGGCAAAACTTAAATTTTTTGGCTGTAATAATATAGTTCTTTCATGTTTCAAATCTTATCTTTGGAAACGTACTCAGCGAGTCTGTATCGAACATAATTGTTCTGAAGCAAAGCCAGTCACTTCTGGGGTTCCTCAGGGATCGATTTTAGGTCCACTTTTATTCCTTTTATATACCTGCGACCTTTTTTCCACAGTGATAGGATCAAAGGTTTATCAATATGCTGACGACACCCAATTAATGTACTGCTTTGACCCTAATGAAATTGATGAGGCTTCTGAATGTATAAATAATGACTTACGCTTAATAAAAAGGTATTCAACTGAGCATAATCTCATAATTAACCCTAACAAAACTAAAATTTTACTTTTTAGCTCTAAAAATCAACGACCTGCAATTGAAAATAATATGCATATTGCAATTGATGACATTCAAGTCTCTTTTTCGGAACAGGTTAAAATTCTTGGGTTGATTCTTGAATCATCTTTAAGATTTCGGGAGCACTTAGGGAAAATCCTTCAACAATGTTATCTACGTTTGCGACTTCTGTATGCTAATAAGGATATCTTAAGTTTTGATACCAGGAAAAAACTTGCAGATTCTTTCGTACTATCTATAATCAATTATTGCCTTATAGTCTATTATCCCTTTTTAGATAGGATGTCTCAGCAAAGATTGCAACGCGTTGAAAATACATGTTGTCGTTTTGTTTGTGGATTGAAAAAGTTCGATCATGTTTCAAGACATATATATGATTTAAAATGGTTGAAATTGTCGTTTTTGTTTAAGTTTCATTTGGTATTATTTATGTATCGTTTATTTAAAAATAAAGCACCATTATACTTATTTGAAAAATTAATACCTCGAAATATGGTTCATAACAGAAACATTAGACACATTACTTTGACTATGCCACACCACTCCACGGCTTTATTTTCTCGTTGTTTTACATTTAATGTTGTATCTATATTTAATCATCTAAAACCTGACTTGCATTCCTCAGTCTATCAGTTTCGTAAAAAATACAAGCAACTATTTCTGGAGGAGCAGTTAACTATGTAGGATAGTAGAGGGTATCATATAAATTGTATATCTTTTTTATGAACATATATTGTATGAAAATTTTTCTATTATTATAGGCAACATTAATTATTACATTTATTGTAAATAGGGTTAAGAGTTAATGAGTAGCTTGGGCAAATGTCATGTACATTTGTTTTCAATAAAAGACAATTTATTATTATTATTATTATTATTACCTATTCTACAGAATTCAAGCAAAACAACCAACACTGTATTTTATTTAGTTAGGCCAATTTCACAAAGTGCAGTCAAAACAAAGAACACTTATTATATCGAGGCATTGTCATTCTCCTATTAAGATAAAGAGAAGAAAAATCCCATATAGGCATATTTTACAGAGTGCAGTCAAAACAACGAACACTCTGTGTTATAAATAATCTTACGCGACGCTCAATTTGATAATGCCTTTAGAGAAAACAGACAAAGTTTACAGAATTGAATTTTGTAAGCTTTGTCTCAGCTTTGCGCCGATACGAACGGAACCTGTTCGACGCACTACATAATCTACTAACGTTGACTGATAATAAAAAAATTCTTGTCAGTCAACGCTGATAATAAGCTAAATGTTGATAAACAATGTAATTACCTTCTGACTCGGAGTCACTCGAAGAACCACTATCACTTGCCCTGCGTAAATTCCTTTCTAAGTGCAAAAGAGAATCTGTCAATAATTTTAATTGTTTCGAAAACCGCTTTTTCGGCATTGTAATAAAAACTCTCGAACTGACTCTGCACGTGACGGCACAAAAAAATAACTAAGGAGGACCGAGTACCGGAAGGCGAATTAGGGTTTATTTTGTTAACCTGGCATTTCTTTCCAACTGCGTTGTGCGCGGATAGGCCAAAATGAGACCTACCAATATATACCATCATAGAAGGACGAGATGCGATGAATAATTAAACGGTTCTTCATCATTGTAAATTTCAGAGGTTTTTGATTAGACTTATGTGTGGTATGAAAATAAAAAAGGTATGTCTGGGTGTTGGGTATAAACAAAGCAAACAAACAAAGCCAAATTTGTCAATTTTTACACATTTTAACGGATCATATCGTTTTGTGCCGGATCAAATTGTATATGTCGGAACGTACTGTATATTGTTCTGTTATTAATGCTGGGATCTCAGAACGTGAGGATGTTTCACTATTAACACCGCTTGATTGTGTACCAATTGATGGCAGTGATCATGGAATAGTTAGAGCATAAGTATATATTAACCTCAAATAATTAAAAATTATCAGAACAAACAATAACTGATGATTTCCAACTTTACAGCAAACGACTACTACAACTACACGATGTGGAAGCAAAAAATGTTCGTGAAGCAACGCTAAAACTAATTAAATATAGAAGAAAACTTCTATAAAATTGTAAACAATAGAAAACTATAACCCTGTAAGCCTATTGTCGCAGATGTACAGGGATATCCAAGGAGGACTAAAGGCGATTTTTGACTTTCCCTGTACTTTTATAAAAAAAACTGAAATAGCCATCTTATGTAATTTTCTCCCGCGAATTCGGATATGTTCAGCAAAAAAACAATTGAACATCAAATAAAAGTGCTAGGGGTCAGTTTGATATTTTTTTTAAATGGAACACCCTGTATATTACTACATTTTTGGACTCTCTAGAAAAATCTAAAAACATTTTGTAAACCTATCTTTAGCTGTTTACCAAAATATTGACAGTTGAAATCGGGTATTTTGACACTTTGACAGGCTCTAAAATCTAAACTGCACAAGATCAAAGAAAACGGTTTGCACATTCCTATCTTAAGTTTTCATAATCTATCGAATGACAGTATCTTCGAATATAACTTGTGGATAAAATTTACCGGAACTTTTAAAGCCCCGGTTAAATTCAAAGTTACTATCATTCGATAGCTTATGAAAACCCAAGATAGGAATTTGCAAGCCGTTTTCTCTGATCTCGTGCGGTTTAGATTAATACCAATAGATTATAATGTTAATATTAAGTTTAAAATGAGATTTATCTTGTGTATATATATTTTTCGTTTAACTAAGTAAAAGTAATATTTTAAAAATTAAAAATTTTCTATATTTTTATTCAAGTTCCATTAAAACTCTTAAAAGCATTTCCACAGCATATATACAATATTTCGTCGGATTATTAGTATTTTAATTTATTCCATTATTTGAATTGATTTTTATTTGTATTTAATTATTGTTTTTATATTAATTGATAAATTTGCAGCACCAGCGAACAAGCTTTGCACGATCAGAAGAAATTACTAAAAGATCTTCAATCAGACGTTGGCTCATCCAAACATAGAGTTCACGAGGTACAGAAACAACTAGATGATGTTTTAGAGCAACTCGGTGATGCTAGAACAGACAAACACGAGGATACCAGGAGAAAGAAGAAACAGGAAATCGTAGACAGGTTTAAAGCGAATTACCCTGGCGTAGTAAGTTTCGAAATGCAATTTACGTATATGTTCACCAGCTTCAGCTGTTCAATATTTATAATATTATAGCAGCTATTGCTATGTAATCATGATACATTTTTCCCAGTAGGTTAAAGTTTAGCAAACATATTAATGAGTATCTAGGAAGCTGTTGTCTATGGAATTACAAAGGCATTTTGTGCAACTTCTCAGGAACACGGAAACTTTATTGTAGTATACACAGTAATAAAAATAGCACCTGCGATGATGCAAACAGATATTTTATAGAGAAGATATATGTAATCTCAAAGGGTATTATTGTATTATAAATTCCCAAGGAAATGTGACAGACCAAGGCTATGTTTTCATATGACAATTCTACCCATTCCTATCATGAATTTAATTTTTGAAACATTTTTGTTGAATAAATGAAATATTTTTTAAAAATCTCAATTCTATAAGCTGTGCTAAAATTTTCCTATTCCTGCGTACACCTATCTTCAACAGGTTTTGAGAGATTCGTCGCTGTTTTCACACCTAATAATAGATCAGTTGTAACTCACTGTAATGTTTTCCGATATTTTTGTCTTTGTAATCTCAAGTGCATAGACTAGTACGATTTTTATATTTACTGTGGCAGTTTGAAGTTGCATAATAATAATCACTCTTTCATTTTTAACAGAACGAGCGATATCCTGACATAATTATTTTGGGTCCGTTTCTATGATTTAAGTTGTTCTTCCCTTTATTGGGGCGTCAAAAAACTTGTTACCCGTACCGTTTCTCCTACTCGAGGTAGAATCAAAATAGGAATACTTATTTTATGTATTGCGATTTTTAGGTCGCGTAGTATATTTCATACATTTACGAACTGTGCTTTGTGAATGTCGACTTCTACCGTTAGTTATTCTCCGTATTGTTAGTTAAAATAAAAGGGATACCAAATAATGTTTACTGGATTCCTTCTAGGTAGTCTAATTTTGAGAATTGCACCTTTCCAATCTGCCGAACTAATTCCATAAGCAATAACTTCGTTGTCGACAATCGGCACAACAGTCGTTCACTTATCCGGAATTAATCTTAGCGTTATTTTAGTACGATCGGATGATCAACATGTGCCAGCCTATCCATAAAAGATACAATGTAGCCATTACTAAGGTACTGGGCAAGTACATGGAAGCCATAGTAGTAGACACGGAGCATACTGGTCGTCAATGCATTAAGTATTTAAAGGAGCAAATGTTGGATCCCGAAACGTTCCTGCCATTAACATATTTACAAACCAAACCAGTCAAGGAAAGATTGCGTAATATTACTGATCCCAAAGTAAGTTTAATTTTTTCTAAATCGTTTAATATAAGTCTGACATTTATTTTGGTACAATGACTTGATTTTAAGACATTGTGATATAACACAAAATATTTAATCGGATCAAACTCCTATCCCTAGAAGTGAATGACATCTTTCGCGCCTTGTTATAGCAAGGTTTAGACTGTTTAGAAAATCCCTCTCTAGGTGTTATCTGGGTTATAAGATCAGTCCGAACTGGATCGAGGAGGTGGACGAGGACGTCATCGTCTTCCCGCCGAAATAAAGTTCTATCATTCGATTAACCTCATCTATTTTATCCATAAAAATATGTATACAATATAAAGCCAACATATAGAGGTCGACTAGTTCACATATCGAACTGCAAGTCAGTGCTTCCAGGTGCTAGTTCAGAACACTGAAAAATGTTCTGGAGCGAGAGAAACAGCCACGAGTGAACTGCAAAGTCGTGGTCCAGCTGCACTGATTTTTGTGCTCGATCTTGAAAAGAAAATGCCCGAACACGAAAAACGGCACTCTTCCAGGTCTATACTCACTGATTGCAACAGCAACGCCTCCTAGCTATCTGGTCACTACACTGATAACGAAAACCTGAATCCTTTCCCATAGCAGCTATGGTGATATCACAATTTAAACAAAGTCGTTAATAAACACTGGGTTGTGCTATAGCTTTGAAAGTTTTGAATTAAAGTAATAGTTTACCTGAATTTGGATTTTGGTTAAAGCCTTTCTATTTTTGAGGCGAATATTTCCAAATTCACACAATGAAGGTCTAAGAATCAGCCAATACTCAGATCAAAAGATACTGTATAGCATGTACGCAGTCTTATTCCGCAACATGCTGTAAAAATTTCCTTTAACTCTCGGCGATATTAAAAAAATATGAGCAACCTAGTAGAAGTAGGGTTTTTCATGAATATGTTTTTTGGGGCATCAGGGGAAGCAGGTACACTGCATAAAATTACCCAACTGGGCCCCAACCAAAAATTGACCTGGTGTAAAATGGTTCAACTCGGCCCGGGCCTAAGAGATAATTCCTGTATTTATTAGTTTTATGACTCTCGCAAATTATGTAAGTATTTGAGGAAAAAAAAACAGATTATTTTTATTTAAAGTTTATTAAAATGACAAAATTTAACAGTACATAAAATATTAATACTAAAGGCAATGAAATTACTGTTTATGAGAATGATAATAAGAAATCATTTTTACATATGCTAATTTTGATATTTGAAACCTGCAGCCAGTGATCCTTATATTATTCCATACTTGAAGTACCGCATTATGAATTGAAAATTCAAAATCTAGTACTATTTTCTTTGGTGAAAATACTAAATTAATTTTACTACATAATTCTGCTATTTTAGACAAGCATAACTTATAGGTTTCTTCACGTTTATCTTTTAACAAACAGAAAACTAAAGGAATATAGTATCCATTAAGAAATCCATGTATACTGAAGAATTGTTTGAAAAATTTTCTGCAGTAAGAAAAAGTTCCATCCACATAATGAGTTTCTGATTTGCACAAATAATCTAAATTAGAATTACACGAAAATATCACTGAGTTCATCGCTCCACAATTAACTAATAAGACAATGAATAGTTTCTGCGGTAAGATCCTAGTGAAACATCGTTGAATAACAATACTAGGGAGAATTAGTACACTGCTTTTAGATGTTTCAAAATAATTTAATGAGATATTTTTCTCTACATATATTTCGGCTTGATGAGTCCTTTATCAAGAGTAGTTGAATACTAAAATCTAAATTGTACCCTACTAAACCGCCTGTCGGTATTTTGTTTTTATTGCACTGTCAATTATGCAGGTGTTTAAAGAGCAGGTCATTTCGTTCGTATTTAAAAACGTCTGTTTTTTGTGACTTTTGTATTTCTAGGTACTCCAATAGGTTCAGCTTTTTGCTCTTTGTTTCGGTGTGTAAAAGTTTAACATTATTCGTATCTATAAAATGGTTATTTTCTATACAATGTTTTTTTTGCTAAGCCAGAGATTAATATTATGTAAAATTGATTTTTTTGTGTTCCTTAATCCTAATATTTAAGTTTCGACCAGTTTTTCCTGCATATACAGCTTCACAGTTCACACAATTTATTTTGTAAACACGAGATTTAGATTGTTTGTCAATTTTGTCTTTATTGTTTAGTAGTCTTCTCCCTAGATTATTCTTATTAATCTAAATTGTTTTACAGCCAAATTTATTTATTTATTTTTTAAGCTTTATCTGAAATTTTCGAAATATAATTGATAAATTTGAACGGCTCCTTATCTAATTTTAATGTAGGGTTATAAAATTGTTTAGTTAAAATGTTTTTGTGTTTTTTATTTATTAATTTGTCAATCAAAGCGATCTTATAACCGTTATTAATTGCAATCTGTTTAATAATGGATACTTCTTTTTGGACTCTCGCCGAGTGTAGGGGAAAGCTGAAAAGTCTGTGGATGAGACTATGAAAAGCAGACAGTTTTACTTGCCAAGATTGGTTAGAGTCTTTGTGAATTATTGCATCTGTTGTTGTAGATTTCCTATATATCAAATTTAAGTGAATCTCTTGTCTTTGTAATCTTTATGTCCAAAAAGTTTTAAATGTTTGATTTGATTTTAGTATCATAATCTAATTTAGTTCAAACAGTTATCGTATTTCCTTTATCAGCTTTAGTTAATATTGGGTTATTTTGCGTTAGCCTTGCTTTTATTCTGTTTAAGGTTGTAAGTTCTTTTTTATTCAGTTGAGTATTCGAATTAGATTTAAATTCTTCAGATATGCTATATTTGTTTAGTTGCGAAATGTTTGAAATAGAATTTATTGCTATTTGTGTATTAACTACCAAAATTCAAAATATTTTTGGTTGTAGGATTGTAAAGAATATATTTTTTTTTTATGGCAGTGGCACACACACTAAAGGTAGATCCTATGGCGCTCGACGAGCGGTGTGTGTGCGAAGATGTTGATTGACACGGTTCTTGAATATTTGTAGGTTGTAATTAGTGGGAAACAGATGTCCTGGAAGTGAGTTCCACAGTGATGCAGTGCGCCAGACAAAGGAGTTCTGGTAAAGCGATGTTCTAGGTGTTTCTAGTTGTACGACGAACTGGTGCGCTCCTGCCGTCTGTCGGGACTGCCTGACAGGAGTTGCCAGGAGCGGGATTATGCGGGCCAAATCCTGGAAACATCTGCCGTGAAAGTATCTGTAAAACAGAGACATCTCGGCCACATGTCTGCGATGTTCCAGACTATCCAGATTCCGGGTCAACTCCGGATCGCCGACGAGACGCACAGCCCTCTTCTGAATGGAATCCAGCAGCTTTAGGGTATGCTTTGGTGCGGCACCCCAGATATGTGAGCAATATTCTAAGCACGGTCTTATTTGCGCTTTGTACAGCAAGAGCAACTGCTGCGGTGTATAGAGTTTTTTGTTGCGAAATAGCGCACCAAGCTTCTGGGAGGCTGATTTTGCGATGTTAGCAACATGGTCATGCCATGACATATTGCTGTTAACCGAGACACCCAGCAGCCCGATTGACGAGGATGAAGGAATGGTCGATCCTGCCATAATGATGTCAGGGCCCGCTGTATTGGCCCTCTTAGTAAACGTTGCTGCTTGGGTCTTTGCTGCATTGAACTGGACCAAATTTCGGTCTTCCCAAGTTTGAACTTTCTCCAGGTCTTGATTAATTGCTGTAATCTGCTCCTGTCTGCGGTGATGAGCCTCAGTCGCTGGTAAGGGTTTTTCTGATCTAAAGTGGGAGACAAGGGTACTGTCATCTGCAAAACTGTAAACAGGATTATTCGTTTCGGTCAGCAGGTCATTAATATAGATGAGGAACAGAGTTGGTGAAAGTATTGCGCCCTGAGGCACGCCCGCGTTGATGGTGAATGTGTCCGAGATGTGTCCATCGACTGCAACATGTAGGGATCGGTTCTTAAGGAAACTGGCCAGCCAGCTGCAGAGAGAGGCGGGCAGTCCCAAGGACGGCAGTTTGTTGAGCAGTCCGTCATGCCAAACTCTGTCGAATGCCTTTGAAATATCCAACGCAATCGCTCGAGACTCTCCGTAGTTTTCAATTGCCCTACTCCATATATGAGTGACATAGGCCAATATATCTCCTGTCGATCTCTCTTTGCGAAAGCCGTATTGATTATCGCTGATTATTCTGTTGCTCTCGAGGTACTTGAGTAGTTGCTGGTTGACTACACGTTCCATGACTTTGGAGATTATTGGAAGCAAGGCAATCGGGCGATAGTTTGAGGGCGTGGTTTTCTTGCCTTTTTTTGGAACAGGTTGCACTCGAG
>MU182449.1:136331-167768 GCA_016904865.1 Pissodes strobi | reverse complement strand
ATAGGAAACCAACAACAACAGATGCAATAATTCACAAAGACTCTAACCAATCTTGGCAAGTAAAGCTTTCTGCTTTTCATAGTCTCATTCATAGACTTTTCAGCTTTCCTCTAGACTCGGCGAGTTTCCAAAAATAAGTACCCATTATCACACAGATTGCAATTAATAACGGTTATAAGATCGCTTTGATTGACAAATTAATAAAGAAAAAAACAGAAAAACATTTTAACTAAACAATTTTATAACCCTACATTAAAATTAGATAAGGAGCCGTTTAAATTTATCAATTATATTCCGACAATTACAGATAAAGTTTCAAAAAAATTAAATAAATTTGGCTGTAAAATAATTCAGGTTAATAAGATAATCTAGGGCTAATAAACAATACTGACAAACAAAATTGACAAACAATATAAATCTGGTGTTTACAAAATAAATTGTGTGAACTGTGAAGCTGTATACGTAGGACAAACTGGTCGAACTTAAATATTAGGATTAAAGAACACAAAAAATCGATTTTACGCAATATTAAAAACTCTGGCTTAGCAAAACATTGTATAGAAAATAACCATTTTATAGATACGAATAATGTTAAACTTTTACACACCAAAACAAAGAGCAAAAAGCTAAACCTTTTGGAGTACCTAGAAATCGAAAAGTCATAAAAACAGACGTTTTAAATACCAACCAATACCAACTGACCTGCGCTTTAAACATCTGCATAATTAATAGTGCCTCATCAAGCCGAAACATATGTAGACAAAAATATCTCATTAAATTATTTTGAAAGATCTAAAAGCAGTGTACTAATTATCCCTAGTATTATTATTAACTAATAAGAAGTCTTCACCTTTAGTTGTTTTTAGATCCATTGCATCCAGGGCTGTGTGTACTTCCATAATATACTTTGGAACTGCAGGAAGTGTTTTCCTCCGAGCATAATATATATTTCTCCTCACACATTCTAAGTCCTTTATGGTTAGAGAACTCAAACTCGAACGGTTTTCTTGCATTAATGCTTTCCTCTTTATTTTTGCTGGTGTTTTCCTTAGATCGCTTTCTGCTTTTCTTTTGGCAGTAGCAGTCAATATTTACCTTTGTAAGATGTTATCCAACGCAGGTGCTTGCGATGGTTTTGATTTGAACAAGTTAAAATTCGATCAGATGAATTGCCGATGGTTTTCAAAAAGGCATTACATCCATTTTTAACGCACTTCCGTTTGGTTTCTCCCGAAGATAATTCCCTATTATGTTCTTTAAACTTAAATTGGTTTAATACTAGTAGTATTTTACCTCGTTGACTAGTAATTTCACTAAATTCAGCAGAACCACTCATTTTCTTGGATATCACATACTTTGATGGTTATGTTTTCAATGTCAAAATATAACTAAAATTTAAAAGCCGCTCAAATGTTGGATTTTAATGCAAAAAAAACCTACTAACCATAAGAGCATTTTATGACCGACCCTTCCGTTTTCAGTTTGGGCTGAGTTGGTCTCTTTCCTAAGCTCATTAAAAAAAATTTTATCTGATATATCCCAGTCCGGGGCCCAGATGGGCGACGCCCGTTTTTTGCCGAGGCGATGAAGGGTTTTTTCAGTAGGGCGGTATTTGAAGTGCTGCAACGCATGACGTTCAAAAGTATAGTTATTTCACTCTTTTGAATCGTAGTATTTAAAGTATACACATTGTGAAGTAAGTTATTAAAGGAGTTTGGGAATTTTCTTCGTGCAAAAGTATCTAGTCTTGTTCAAAGTCAATATGTTGGGTTGTTTGCTTTTTACACCTTTATCTAAAATGATAGGAATGTCCACGCAAGTTCGTAACTTTGGTCCAGTATAGTTCTAATATATAGGTTTATGATTAAAAAAAACCCTTTACCAATTTTTATAATTCGTGGGGTTACATGACGAATTGTAAAACCTTTGACCAGTAGTATTAATCCTCTTATTAACAAACATTTTATTTGGATTGATTTTTATGTACGCCATTCTTATGTTAAAAATCAATAATGACTAGGCAAAATTACTTTTTAGGGCGTTAAACTTGTTTATGATGTTCTCCAGTTTGAACCGCCAGATATAGCGAATGCCGTGATGTTTGCTACTAATAATGCGCTAGTATCTGAAACCCCCGAGGATGCCAGCAAAGTTGCTTATGAACTTGGTGGAAGATATGATGTAAGTGATAATTTTATTTGAAATATTGTACAAGCAATGGGCACTTTTAGATTAAAAGGCTAACTGTGTTTTGATACCACAAACCACATAGTTCATTCGCTTTTGCCTTGAGATAAAAATAGTTTGACTTTAAATATAATTTTCGGTTTTATGTTATTGAAAATGTGTTTACCTTACAGACGTACTGTTAAAATTTAAATCCTTATAATTCTTATTGCAAGCTTATATTAGTGGTTTTTTGGTTTTGCAATACTAGTAGATCAGATGCTCAGTTAAAAAGTCCTCTCAGAATTGCTTGCAATTAATTGCAGTAATGTGAAATGGACTTCATGTACTTCTTTTATATAAGCCAACATGAGAAATATCTATCTCGAAAGATGAAATCCAACTGAAATATTAGTGCTGTTTCCTACTTTTCAATTAAATTATAGGTAAGTATCTAAATTGTGTCTACTTTTTAGCTATTCTTGTCATTGTTCTGTTAATTAAGAATACACGATTTGGTATAATTCCTGTTGCCTAAAGTCAATGTTATCTATATATGTACTATTTCAATGAAATCCAACTCAAAACTGTGTATAATGCTTGATATTTTTGTCTCTGTTCATAATAAACTTTTATTCGTTATAAAATCCCTTAACCTGTTCACGCGCACCAGTTATCAAATGTTGGCTTATTTATTCAACTAGCCCTCTTTTTATCCTCTTAAAATGGAAGATTGTAATTCTTAGAGTTCCTTATTTTAGGGCTAGCCCTGTATTTTCCAACTGTGTTTCAGTCATGTTCTTGGGATGTGGATGTCCATGATTCAACTCATCTTTTTGGACGTCTACATATAGGTCTTGTGGTAGCTGGCTTATCGTTGTACACTCTTTTCCTCAGCCGCCCTTCGTCTATTTTTCCACATGTGCTCTCCACTTTCAGAGTTTGTCTTGGACACATCGAACTACATCTGGTATTTGTTTGCCTGATATCAGAATTTGTCTATCTGATAAGGTTACTTCTGTGCTTGATCGCCGACCATTTGAATCATGGCTTGTAAATGAGAAGGAAAGTACAACCCCGAAGAAGGGCAATAAACTTATAAGGCTGAGGTACTCTAGGATTGCCTGAAGGGGTGATAAAGATATACAGGCAGATCTTAGAGTTTTCATCCCTGATGTTCACAGTAGCTGTTTTGTTTTGGTTGTATCTGCTCTGGTTTCCGTGACGTGGGCTAATACAGAGTGCGCAGCTGTTCTATAAATGCCAGCCTTACTTAAAGCCGGCATATAATTATTGTGCTATCTAATGTCACGTAAGTCTCCAGAGACTATGGATACTAAAAGAGATGGTTTTAAAGTCCTGTGAAGAATATATTAGTAATAGATAGCAACTTACGAATTTCTTAAGGAAGTGTACTGGGCCCGCTTTTATTTATTATTTATTTAAATTACATAAACCACGTTAATTGTACACTTTTAAAATATAAGTGATTAAATGCACCGAAGACCAGGGCAATGATACAGCAATGGTAGCAGATAAAGGTTGACTGTTATAAACTGCTGGCCATTTGCTTTCGAGCAAGGAAAATTTCGCCTAAATTTAAACCTAAATATTTTCTTAACCAGGCATGATATCGACCTACGGTTTTAAATGATTAATAGACCTATCCCTTAGGAAAAACTTTCCAATGTTGAATTTTTTTAAAACTTTCAAAAAACATTATATACAGGGTGTGAAAGAAGACGCTGATTTTTGCTCCAATTTCAATAGCATGTAACTTTCACAATAATTTTTTTAAATTTTCCCACTGTACGTCAATTGAATCACTGGTTCATAGCAAAGAAAGTAATTTGTCAAAATTTTGATATCTGCTATATTTTAAGAGATATTGATTTTTTTTTGTAAAACCTTAATTTTTTCAACTTTTTGGTAGCTAGACCCCACTGTGCGTTATATCGTGCAAATTTTATAAGTGATTATCATTATACTTTACGAAAAGCCTTTTTATGTTCACTAAAAAAATTGTACCTAAATTTTGAGATGTGCAGTGGCGTACTTATAATCACTTATACTATGGTTTATTAGTATCTCACAATTTTTCCCGATTGTTTTGTATTGGAACGTACTCGCCTCTAGATTAATTATCCTTATTTTTTATTTTTTAATATTGCACTGTATCTACATGTATATTTTACAGTGTGTCTAAAATTTTTTTTTTAAATTATAATTTTTTAATTTATTTTTTGGAAAATTTTTATTTATTTATTTCTAATACAGCCCTATTTCTAAAATAAAACTTGTTTTGAAAACCCTTCAAACTAAATATCACTAGTTTGGGTTTGATTTTGCGAGCGAGTACTTTCCAATACAAAACAATCGTGAAAAATTACGAGATACTCATAAACCATAGACATATAGTGATTATAAGTACGCCACTGCACATCATAACATTTAGGTACATTTTTTTTTTCCTGAACATAAACAAGTTTCTCGGAAGGAATAATAATCGCTTACAAAGTTTGCACGATACAACGCACAGTGTGGTCTAACTACCAAAAAGTTGAAAAAATAAGGTTTTACAAAAAAATCGATATCTCTTAAAATATAGCAGATACCAAAAATTTGACAGACTACTTTCTTTGCTATGGACCAGTGATTCAATTGATGTACAGTGACAAAATTTAAAAAAATTATTATGAAAGTTACATGCTATTGAAATTGGAGCAAAAATCACCGCCTTCTTTGACACCCTGTATATAAAATTTTTTGACAGTTTAAAACAATCCAACAATGGAAATTTTCTCTTAAGGGACAAATCTATTAACCATTAAAAATCAGAGATCGATATCATGTCTGGTTAAGAACATATTTCGTTTTAAATTTAGGCGAAATTTTTGTTGCTCGAAAGCAAATGGCCAGCAGTTTAGTTTGTTTTATCTTAGAGTCAAAGACCAAATAATTGAGTGAATTAACCCATTTAAAATTTGGGATACATTCTGGACGACTGTTTGCTGCTGAAGGCATATTGTAAATATATACAAAAAAAAAAGATAGTTTTAGAATTTCTGAGTTTCTTTCATTTTTTTTTCATCTCTGACAGTCTTTAGGACAATCATGCGTGGGACTGCATGATTTGATTATTGCTCCTCGTTGCAGTCATAACTCTATTGAAAATATTAAACTACAAAATAGAGGAATGAGAATAATCTTACTTTTTAACAGATACACATCTATAAATATTATCTTGGAATCTTTAAATTGGATATATGTTAAAAAGAGATTGCTCTATTTTTGTGTTCAAGCTTAGGAACAACCTGTTGACAACTTGCTTCAACGTTTATTAGTTATACCAATGAAATTGAAAATTACAATACAAGAAATCCAAATGACTTTCATATACCTCATACGAGATCATCCAGGTCGATTTTTGTTAAGGAATTAAGATAATTTAACACATTACCAGACGCTACTAAGAGTATCACTTCACATCTTAAATTTAAATAGTGTGTCTTGTTAGTCACTACCAGGGTGTACGATGTCACTACTGAACTTGAAAAATCTACATTAAAATCACCATTTATGATGAGTTAATACTTTATTTTTGATAACCATATCTTGAATCAATTTCATTGAATCCAAAAATATGTTGGAAGATAGTTATACTAATATTTTCAATTTATCTGATTGTAATGCACAAACCTGACATTCCGTTTCTACATATAAACAATTTAAATCTTGCCAAGAAAAAGAATTGTTAGTAAAAATGATCTGGATGCACATTGTCGTGAGTAATTTGGAATTTTAAGTTGATTTATTTTGCATGCTCGCTAAACCATAAAATATCATAAATCAACTGATTTGCTTCAATTGGCAACAATTTGTTTCGCAGAAATGGCGAGTTTATATGCAAAATTGTTAAATTACCTACAGCAGGTTATTGATTTTTGATTTTTTTTGTAACATATTTAACTTTATTTGAATTTTCATATTATTATTCTTATAATATAAAAAACTATGTTTCGGATAAAAACTGTTTGTTATTCAAAGTTAAATTGCTTAATTCCAATATTGTGTGGCCAAAAATTGGGGTTATAGAGCTCATTTCTCTTGGACATCAGGGGTTATTTCTAGGAACCTCTAGGTATTGAGGAGCGGAGGGTATTTCCTTAACTCGTATTTCTGTTTTCAAAACAATTTTGTTTCTTGGTGTAATTTGTCACTGTGTTTTCATCTGCTGACCGTTTTATTCTATGTAATTTATTAAAAACACTCGTTTTTTATTTTCTCAGGTGTATGTAATAACTCAATGTTCATGACAATTATTGTTTCGGTACACAGTACCTTCAACTAGTTACTAAAGTGCTGAAAATATATTGGTACCTGTTATGGTCGTAAAATGGCCGGTTCGATCTAGGGGTTTAAGAGGGGAGAATTGTTAAGGTCAAGTTGATCGTTCAAAAGTAAATCTGTCTTTTTAAGTTTATTAATTTCTATTGTTTCTAATAAATTGAGCTTTTTCCTTTTATTATGAATCTGCAAAATATAAAATTTTCGTTAAAAGAATTACTATTTTCTATCAAATGATTACTGTAATTTGAATCAATTTTTGTGTTTAGGAAAGATTTTTTATGTTCTAAAACTCGCTGTTTGAAAGTTCTACTTGTTTGACCTATATGTATTCTTGGGCAAGATCCACATTTTAATTTATATACTCCCGACTTAAACATTTTAGATGTTTTTGATTTATTATTTTTAATTATTGATCCTATAGTATTTGTACACTTAAAACCGATATTCCGATTTAACTCTCTAAGTTTTTTAGCAACTATTTCACTAGGTTTACCACGATAGGTTAACACATTGTAATTATTTAATGTTTTATCTGAATTTTGTTTTGGATATGCTAAGCTTATGGCTTTATTATATAGCTTCTTTTTTAATAGAGAGTCAATTAGAGCCGGGTTATAGTTATTATTTATTGCGATTTGTTTAATTATGTTTAACTCCTTGTCATAATCTTCTTTATTGAGAGGAACATGTAGTAATCTATGTAAGTAACTATTGAACGCTGAAATTGTATATTTGTACGGATGATTTCAGGTGTTGTGAATTATTGTGTCTGTATGTGAAGGTTAATGATAAATGGAAAATTGTATGTTATTATTAATTTTTGTTAAAGTTAAATCTAAAAAGTTGATAGAATTATTATTTTCTAACTCAAATGTAAATTTTATGGAGGGATGTAGTGTATTTATATAATTTAGAAAACTATGTAATTGCCTATCAGTGCCTTGAAAACAAGTGATAACGGCATCTACATATCTATACCAGGATAAAAACCTTTTTGCAAGAGGGTGTTGATGAATACGTGATTCTAAATTGTCCATAAAAATTTCGGCTAACAAAGGATTGCCCATAATTAAACCTTCTTTGAAGTATATATTTTATTGTTAAATTCAAAGTAATTTTGGTCTAGACAGGTATAAGCGTGTCTAGTATATCCTGTTTTATAATTGGGTTCGTTTTATTGCAGTTTAAGATTTTTTCTATAATGTTTATGGTATCTATGGGAGGAATACTCGGAAATAAGTTTTGGACATCAAAGGAGATAAACTTCGAATTTTCTGGTAATTCTAGAGATTTGATATTATCTATTAATTAATAAGACTTCTTGATACTATATTTTGCAGAAAATTTGCAGTGTTATGTAATTATGTTAATGAGTTTTTTAGATACTTTGTATAACGGAGCTGACATGAAAGATACTACCGGTCTAATTGGCATTTCTGTTTTGTGGAGTTTAACTAAAGATTATAGCTTTGGTACGAATGGGTTCATATTAAAGAAGTTGTATTTATCAGACTCTATAAATAAGCTACTATTTTTAACTACATCTTTAATTTAATTTGTTTTTGGTACATACTAGTTGGGTCAAATTGAATAATTTGAAACTTATTAGGATCTAAAAATTTTATTGTTTTTTCAACATAATCATTTTTTGACATGACAATAACCGTATGGCCTTTGTCTACTCTCGTAAAGATTAAATCATTCTCTATATATATATAGTGATTTATTTTTTATAGATTTAACTAGATGTATTTCATTTATAGGTGGATAATTATCTTTAGTTGTTTCTGGCGTTTTTATTGTTCTGCAAAACAATGCTTAAGATAGTTAGAATGTTCAATATTGGATAACGCTAACTCAGTATCTACTCTTAGATGTTCAAAAATCTTATTATTTTTATTCAAATTTTCTTTTATGCTATAGTTAAAACCTTTATTTAAAAGTGAAAGTTCATTTTGTGAAAAAACTACATCTGTTAGGTTCATAAATCTATCATAGAAAGTGTGATCGGAATATGCTTTTTTACATTGAGTATTATTAATATTATTTTCATTTGAATTAAGTGTACGTAGTTTACATTTTTGTTTCTTAAACTTTATATCTATTATATGATTTATATTAAGTCTTAAGTTATAATCAACAATATCGAATTCTATATTACTTAATCTACTTAATATTTCTGTATGTGCTACCATAAGATAAACGTTGAAAATGTCTCGTTTACGGTATTCCTTTTTCCGATCTTCTTTTAACCATCTTCTCATTCCTACTTCTTGGGCTTTTCTCGCTGCCTGGGATTTGTTGTTAGTTTTCAGGGTGATATACTTTGGGGTTATATTGTGTTGGAGGTACTGATTATAAAACCAAATATTCTGAGTTGTTGTATTGCATCGTAGTAATAGTTTAAAATACATTTTAGTCAGGAAACTGGTTTTAGCTTCTATCAATACAATGGCTAAATGTGCTAAGCACAAGGCCAAAAAAATGGAAGGAAAAAATGTGGCGTAGGCCGATTAAGATATTTTAAATTATTCTAAAATAATGATTGATAATGACTTAAAAAGAGTTAATAATACTTCGAAAATTTATCAATGTAGGTATATCACGTTACAACAAACATTTTACAAAATTTTTATTTTCGTAAATAGACCAGACCGTCCAGACCGGTGCCACACCTTGTATATAGCTATTTTTATTCTTTTTAACATATTTTATAATAATATAACAAATACATATACGTTTTCTACAAGAAATCCTAATGGAGTCCATAACAGAAAATACCAATATTGCCTTTTGGTAGCTGTTCTTGTATTTGGTAGAAATAAGTGTGATTTTGTTTTAATTACGATTTTCCATTATGTATTGTAGCAAATGTAATTTTTTTCTGCTTAATTGCCTCTTCTGGAGTCAACTTTTCCGCTGTCGAAGGACATTTAACCTCGATTATAGCGTCATCTTGAATAAGTCCATCTGGACTAGCTGCCAAAATGCAATTATCTATATCCACAAACAAACAGCAGGACATTACTTTTTTATTTATGTTGGTTTCGTATTGTGATATAGCTATTGGTTTTTTTCCTGTACCATATCTTGTAGCAGTGCTTCCCATAAATTTGGAATATAAAACAATTTTCACAATATTCTCACAGCGTTTTTCTTAATTTACATACAGCTCCAAAATTGGAGGCTGCCAATGGAAATCTTGTTTCCTGCATCCACAATGGATTGATTGCCAGACTGCTGCCTCGTGTCCCTTCCCATTGTTAAAATCTGTTCCCCTGACTTTGCAAGTTCTGTTAGAAACACTTTCTCTTTAGTTTTATATTGTTCTTCTGTTAGATCAGGTTCAGCGTTAGCTTCGGGTCCATAATCACTATCTGGAGGATGTGTTTTCGTAGCCTTTCTGAAAAATAATCTTTTTCCTTTCATTTTGGATCTTCTTATTTTCAGTTTCTCAACAAATCTCTTTGTGTAGGCTTTAGGAGTTACCTTTCCAATAGCCTTTCCTATGGTAAGATGGTAGTCACAACAGCATAAATTAAAATAAATTGCGGCAGCTTGGCATCTGCTCTGATAAGATCCTTTTTTTGCTAAAATCAATTATTTTTCCCCCGACACATTTGCAAATCCCGAAACACCTATCACCTATCACACCTATCTCTAACTGTTCTAGAAATATTGACAGTTGACAATCGGCCATTTACCAAGTTTGACCGCCTGTAAACTCTAAACAGCTAAAGATAGAGCAAAATGGTCTGCACTTTTTTATCTTGGTTTTTCATAAGCTATTGTTTAACACTAACTTTTTATTTAACCACAGGTTAAATTTAACCGGAACTTTTTAACATGTGGTTAAATAAATATAAAGTTAGCGTTAAACGATAGCTTATGAAAAACCGAGGTAGAAAAGTGCAAACCATTTTGCCCTATCTTTAGCCGTTTAGATTGTACACGCTGTCAAGCTTAGTAGATTGCCGATTTTCAACTGTGAATATTTCTAAAAACTTAGAGATAGGTATGAACATTATTCACGAAATGTGTCTAGAATTTTATGCAGAATCTAAATGTGCAATAATATACAAGGCATTCCATAAAAATAAGTCAAAAAAAAAACGAACGACAAGATTTTATAAAGTATAATTGAAAATATTTTCACAACATGCACCACAACATATCTTACAATGTTTGTATTTAATTTATTTTTATCTCTATAGTTAAGAGAGATACAGCACTTTGTTACACTAATGGACCACCTATATCTGGGAAAAGTTTGAGCAGCGGCTACAATATCATTTAGAACAAAGTCTACAAAATAAATATTGATACCAAATATTATATTTCTGGAAACTGGTTTCGCCCAGCGAGCGATCGCCCGACCTGCTCAAGGTCAGGTTGTAAACGACAGACACACAGCACGTGGCCAGCTGCCAGCTTTTACCAGAAGAAATAATTGTAAATAAATTCATGTGTTTGCCCGAGGGGGCGTGTCGAATCAGCGATTTTGTCAAAATCTTTATTCCAGGATTATGGACCAACTATTTGATGGAAAATTTATTTTCTTTTATCAATATGTCTAAATTATGATCCACTAGGGCCGTACAGACTTATTTTTTTGTTGTTATTTTTTCCCCCTAATATATTAAAAATTAAAATTAAGATATTCAATTTTTTATCACTGTACTGCCTTAGATACAGTAATTCTAAACGAGTTTTATACTTGGCTGTTTTTCACTATTATGCATATTAACGATAAAGTCGGGAACGAAAAAATACTGCTGATGAATCCCCTTAAGTAGATTAAGTAATATAGAATTCGATATTTTTGATTATAACTTAAGACTTAAAATAAATCATATGAAAAGATAGATAGATAACAAAATAATTTTTAGATCCTAATAAGTTTCAAACTATTCAATTTGACCCAACTAGTATATACCAAAAACAAATTAAAGATGTAGTTAAAAATAGTAGCTTATTTATAGAGTCTGATAAATACAACTTGTTTAATATAAGCCCATTAGTACCAAAGCTATATTCTTTAGTTAAACTTCTCAAAACAGAAATGCCATTTAGACCGGTAGTATCTTTTATGTCAGCTCCGTCATACAAAGTATCTAAAAAACTCATTAGCATAATTACATATCACTGCAAACTATAGTATCAAGAATTCTTATCAATTAATAGATACCAGAAAATTCGAAGTTTATCTCCTTTGATGTCCAAAACTTATTTCCGAGTATTCCTCCCATAGATACCATAAACATTATAGAAAAAGTCTTAAACCGCAATAAAACGAACCCAATTATAAAACAAGATATACTAGACACGCTTATAACCTGTCTAGACCAAAATTACTTTGAATTTAACAATAAAATATACACTTCAAAGAAGGTTCAATTATGGGCAATCCTTTAAGTCCTTTGTTAGCCGAAATTTTTATGGACAATTTAGAATCACGTATACATCAACACCCTCTTGCAAAAAGGTTTTTATTCTGGTATAGATATGTAAATGACGTTATCACTTGTTTTCAAGGCACTGATAGGCAATTACATAGTTTTCTAAATTAAATAAATTCACTACATCCCTCCATAAAATTTACATTTGAGTTAGAAAATAATAATTCTAACAACTTTTTAGATTTAACGTTAACAAAAATGAATAATAACATACATTTTTCCATTTATCATAAACCTTAACATACAGACACAATAATTCACAATACCTCAAATCATCCTTACAAATATAAAATTTCAGCGTTCAATAGTTACTTACATAGATTACTACATGTTCCTCTCAATAAAGAAGATTATGACAAGGAGTTAAACATAATTAAACAAATCGCAATAAATAATAACTATAATCCAGCTCTAATTGACTCTCTATTAAAAAAGAAGCTATATAATAGAGCCATAAGCTTAGCATATCCAAAACAAAATTCAGATAAAATATTAAATAATTACAATGTGTTAACCTATTGTGGTAAACCTAGTGAAATAGTTGCTAAAAAACTTAGAGAGTTAAATCGGAATATCGCTTTTAAGTGTACAAATACTCTAGGATCAATAATTAAAAATAATAAATCAAAAACATCTAAAATGTTTAAGTCGGGAGTATATAAGTTAAAAGCTGGATATTGCCCAAAAATATATATAGGTCAAACAGGTAGAACTTTCAAACAGCGAATTTTAGAACATAAAAAGTATTTCTTAAACACAAAAACTGATTCAAATTACAGTAATCATTTGATTTAGTCGTTCTTTTAACGAAAGTTTTAATATTTTGCATATTCATAATAAAAGTAAAAAGCTCAATTTATTAGAAACAATAGAAATTAATAAACTTAAAAAGACAGATTTACTTTTGAACGATCAACTTGACCTTAACAATTCTCCCAATCGAACCGGCCATTTTACGACCATAACAGGTGCCAATATATTTTCAGCACTTTAGTCTAGTAACTAGTTTAAATTACTCGTCATCCGATGAAGGTACTGTGTACCGAAACAATTGTCATGAACATTTAGTTATTACATAAACCTGTGAAAATCAAAAACGTGTGTTTTTAATAAATTACATAGTTAATGGATTTTCATCAAGTAACAGTCAACTCAATCACGTTTTTTTCTATATATTTATAAAGCCATAACCTTCCCTCTTCTCCAACAAAACCATTTTCTTCCTGCGTTTGCTTAGCAGGGTCCAATCTTTTTTTAAAACCTCACCTTCCAGGACGCATAAATCAGTCATCTTGTTCATTTTCAGTTGTAGAGCTTAAGATTGTTGCCTATTGTAGCTGATAAACACAGAGATTCTAGGAAGTAGCTGAAATGTTTCATTTGGGCGATTAGCAGGTTTTTTTCTATTTTTTTTTGTTGATCAAATTTCTTTCTTTTGTTTACATGAATTTCGAGCAACTCAATGTGTCATTACTGTCGTGTGTCCCTGTTCGTTTAAGAGCGTCCGAGTAATTGGAGTAGTTTCCATCTGAGATGTTTTTAATTACACAACCCTTTCCACTGGAATTTATAACTTGGGACTAATCGGACATGATTAAGAATTGCAGTATTGTTGATGCGGTATCTACGTTGTTATCATTTTTCTTTTTGTTTGGCTCTGTTTGGGTTTTTTTATCAAGTTTTTGTTGTAATGTTGAAATTCCACAAAACCATTTTAAAATATTGCTTTTGTCCTCCATTTCACTGACTAACATTTTTAAAAGATTAATTTCCAAATATAACCTGCTGATATTCCTTTCATAGTTTCCATTTTCGCCAGGGCTTCTCTAATTTCACAATATATCCTATTTTCATCCTGTCTCTGGATTTTTTTTTTCACTCGAGATCTAAGTTAAGGGGGAATTTTGGGGTAAAAACCGTTCCCGTATAGGTAGAGGGCTGAAATTTTCAGGAGACGTAGCCGGGGTAAAAAGAAGATCCTGAACGAAAACGGGACCTTGTACCCCCCCCCCCCCCCCCCCCCCCCCCCCCCCCCCCCCCGTTTGTCCAGGGGAAAGGAAAAACTTAAATAATTAATTTCGGAAGAAGGTACGGGGTCGAAATTTTTATGGTAGGTACGCTCCATGTGGGGGCCACCTTAGACCATACGGGGGGGACCGGGGCTCTAATTTAAGGAGGATTTTCGGGGGAACCGTTTTTCACCCGTAGCTCTGCAACGAAGGCTCGGATTGAAATTCTCAAACGATGACCCCGCTTGTTGAAGTTTCCACTTCTGTCGTGTGCGGTCTTAAGCATACACCAATTTTTTTCGCTACCTTTTCACCATTTTGATCATTTATTCATTCCTCGTCCGAATCACCGCTGTCTCGTCCGACGCGCGTGACGATGCGATTTCCATTCTGTAGGGTTGTTATTATTATTTTTTTTTATTTAGAAAGATTCGCTGTTTTCACCAAAGTTAAGGATAATTGTTTAATTTTATTTGTATGTTGTTCCCTTTCTAATCACCATCAATCTGAAATTATTTATTATAACCTATGTTGTTCTAGAGTTATTGGTTTCTAGAGCTTTAATCATATTTTCGTTGACCCAATCTTACTAACTTACTAACCCTGCCTAGACATTTCTAATTAAATTAAACTCACAATATCAATATATTTGATATATTGCGAATTTGCAATTTTGATCTATCATTAAATCTAGGAATTTTGAGTGGTATCAGCTCATCTTGAACCATTGGTTCACGTCTCCCAATTTTTACCACGCCATTTATTTTTACATTTTTCAGAACGTCGGTAAATATCAATTGATATCGATTACTTTTGCCAATCTTCCGAACCCATAAAATCAACAAGCTTACTATTTATTATAATTATTATATATTTTAGGCCGTCGCTCTTGATGGCACTTACTATCAGAAGTCTGGAATCATATCCGGTGGTAGTGTGGACTTAGCTCGCAAGGCAAAGCGATGGGATGAAAAGCATGTTTCACAACTGAAAGCACAGAAGGTAATTGTTGATATTTGTAATAATAAACGAATAAAGAAAACTATGTAGCTCAACATGGAATATTCGCCTGTCTTTTTGTAGGAAAAATTAACAGATGAACTGAGAGAGGCTATGAAAAAGTCACGAAAGGAATCTGAGATGAATACAGTCGATTCCCAAATACGAGGTTTGGAAACGAGATTAAGATACGCGAAAAGCGATATGGAAACCACCGTAAGTTGTTTAAATTTGGATGTAATAATTGTGTATGATTTGGAAAAATATGTACAAGGTTTAAGGCTTTGGAACATTATTACTCAAAATATCCAACAACTAAATTTTGGTTTATAACTATTTTTTTTTCTTTCACAAACACGCACTTTATTCGCATCGTGTAGGTATTTATATATTCAGTGGCGGTTTATTACACTAATCTAATGCTTCAGAGCTTTCGAAACTAATATATGTTGTAATTAAAAAGTGTTGGACATATTTAGAGTAATACATGCATGGGAAAAAATATTGAACTGAAAAAATCCTTTAAAAAGAATATTTCCTATTTATTTTGCGGAAAATGATGGATTGTTAGGTTACTGGTAATGGGTTTAATTTTTTATGGAAATATGAATATTGTCGGTAAAAGCCTAAATACTGGCCAGTTTTATTCTAGCTAGTAGAATTGTAGGCATCGTATTGAACAGCCGAGCCGTATTGAAAAATTGATGCCAGCTTTCGTTTCGAGTCCGTAACGTTTACAAGGATATGATTTTGATTCCGCTGCTTTGCAATGAAAAAAAAATAAAACCTGATCGTTCAGTAATAAGTTACATGCTGGAAATACATTTTGTCCGCCCTTTGTAAATATGGCGGCTTAAAGCGATGTTTTTATAGATATCTCAGAAATATATCGCCGTTGTAAACTTTAAAAATCTGTCATTAAGGAGCTTGTTAGCTAACCTGCCTCTTTTACCGGAGGGGTGGTCGCAACTTAAACAGGGACGTACTTTATTTGCCTTACCCATGTAGGGCTATTTGAAAATATTTATACCTACCTACACATAATTATTATTTATTTATTGAATCTAAACAATTCTACAAAAAATATATATAGTTCTAAGATATGGAATACATGAATGTTTTATGATTGGAGGCTGTTGTTTCGTTTTGCTGCTGATTTTAATTGATGCCATATTTCTTATATTAGATTAAACATGCAGTGATAAAGTGGTAGTCCTAAAACCATATGACCTAAATATTTAGCTGAAGTATGAATAAAATTGTCCCTTAAGGGAGACTAAATTTAAAACTTGTAGCAATTGTTTTTGTATAATATATTGTGTATCGTGAGTGACACACCAGGTCTCTTCCAAATAAACAATGACCATTAAAGCTTTTCTAGATTGAATGATTTCTGTTAGATACTCAATTCTCCATTTCTTAAGTCGCGCTGACTTCATAATAAATTGTCTTTTATTTATGTTTTTAAACTTGGACCAATTTTGTATATAGTCTATGGGTTTGGAAGACGAAGTTTGTTGAATTATATCAAAAGTGATGAACACCTTAATTGAACCGTCGACGATAGTGCTCAAAAGTGTTCCCTAATGACCGGAGTTGGAAACACAACTAGGTCGAATTTTGAAGGAAGAAAAGGCTGGAGGAGTCACTGCGCCGAGATAAAAGCAGGTGAAATAAAATTGGAGCTGACAGAAGAATCCCCTTTGAAGAATCATTTACGGGTTCTTTTTCATCGAAAAAAAAAATAATTTCGGAGTTAATTCGAGAGGCTGTTAAAAGTGACCCCACAGACACCAACGACGAGCAAGACAAATTGTGGGACATTTTAAAATTCGCCAATTTTCGTTGGAAAAAAATTAAACGAAATTCTTTGTCAATGGAAACAGGAGGACTCATACGGTGGGGAAGAGATTATGTGTGAAAAATTAAACGGAAAACGCATTTATTATTTAGAGGAAACTTCGATAAATGCAGGGTACTCCGGAAATAAGTGTTGGCAGGACAATAACGTTTTGAGTTCAAGACGAGCTTTTATGGAAGGTTGGTGAACTGGTCTTCGTCCACCATCGGTTTCGTTAATGGCGGTTTGAATATATTCGAATCGAAAAAAAGAAGATTTCCACGAGGATATTGTCTAGAATAGTTTACGTGGTTGTCGCGTTTTTTTAAAGAATAACGTCTTACAGAAGCGCCGCGTCACGATTAGTACAATGACGGGGTCTTAACGCTTCCCTTAATCTGCCACTGTATGTTCTATTCGTGAGGACACGCCTTGCTTAGCGTGCCGGAGGGTAACCGAGGTAGACCGGAGCCGAGTTACGTTGGGTAAGAAGAGATGATAAAGTAAGCACATTTAGTTTATATCAATAAAAATGTATTAACGATAAAACTTTAACAATGACTATTGGCCAAAAAAAAATTAGATTCTATTATATCCGATTACTAAGGTGCGCATGTTTTCTCGATCTGAGGTATTGTTTATAGGCCTTTGTTTACTGTCTTATCATTATAGTTTTATTTAAGAGCACTAGAATATTTCACTAAACCTTTTAACTGACTATTTAGACACTACTTGTCTTTCCCAGAACTCTGACAAACTTCTTGATTTAACTTTATTATATGGTGGTTGTGAAACCCCTAGTCCTAGCAGTCGTCAAGTGACTAACCGGTACCAGGTTTGGTAAGGCATAAAGGAGTAGAGCCTAAAGCAGCTGTCTAGCTAAATTTAGGAGCGGATAGAACCCGGAGGCCGTTGTATAGCTAACCTGGGAGCTGGTTTTAGTGAGAACAAAGTCTGAAGAACTGAAAGTTCGGTAGCGTATTTTTAAAGAAGTGATGATGCTTAAGGTTGAAAATCGTCCCCGTTGATTGGTCGCGTTGTTTATAGTTTGCATTTAATGTTTATATAACAATCTCCAAGTTCAAACTTAGGACAGGGTGATATTTCTTTAGTAGCTTATGCAATTTAGTAGATTATAATATGAACTCAGGTGTGTTTCAAGAACGGTTTACGCAGATAGATTTGATACCCATAGGCTCAATAATTGCATATAATGCAAGGTATCATTCCAAAAAAGTTAGACTTGTTCCGTGATATACAATCTTGGTTAACGCAGCGAAATATATTACAACGCGAGTTAATACAGTTAGTCAAACAGGAAGTTTTAATAAACAAAGATAAGTACGCTATTGACGAAATTACCAAAACTGTTGCTTGTCACCAAAGCACTGTGAGCTTAAATCTATGGAGCTTATTTGGACTCAACTAAAAGAGCCAAGTGGCTAGAAACAATGTGACCTACAAATTACCGAACCTTAAAACAAATTCTAGTACTAGAATCACATACCATTATGTGAAGCTGATGATATGCCAGATTTTAATTCGGATATGTCTGACGCCTAATATAGAAGGTGTTTAAGTTTAACTGCCATATTGTTTTATATGTATATTTGTTGTTTAGATTTAGACATTAATTTTAATAAATTTTTTTTATTTAATTTAATATTTCTTTATTTCAAATTACATTCATAGATACATACATACATATAAATACAAACATAAAATGAAATGACGTCAAAAACACATATATACAGCAACAAGAAATTACATATTCAAGTAGTCATCAACACTGTACGGTTCCAATTCTATAAGTAATTGTTTCAACTTCTTTTTAAACATTCTCTCATTAATTGCCTGTTTTATATTAAGAGGCAACTTATTAAAGAATTTTATGCACATATAGTATGGACTCTTCTCAAGCAGAGTTAATCGATGCACAGGGTAATTGATATTGTATGAACGAGTGTTGTGTCCATGCCGTATACTGGTGTTAAAACTATCTCTATTCTTATAAAAAAACATTACCGAATCAAATATATACAAAGCCACTACCGTTAATATATTTTTGTTTATAAATACTCCTCTACACGTCTGCAAATATGACATTTTATACATAATTCTAATTAATCGTTTCTGTATAATAAAAACATTTTGAATTTTTGAATTGGATGCCCAAAAAATAATACCAAATCTCAATACAGCTTCAAAATTTGCAAAATACAAAGTTCTTCTGGCCTTTTCATTAATATATTTTAAAACAATGCGAAAACAATAACATACTTTATTTAATTTCGCACTTAGATTCTCTATATGCTCTGTCCAATCCAAAAACTCATTTACGTGTATCCCTAAAAATTTTGTTGTCTTTTGAACATTTAACTGTTTATCATTAATGTGAATTTCTTCAGGTATAATATTTTTGTTCTGTTTCGTTCTAAAAATTAATATGTTTGTTTTATCTACATTAACTATTAACTTATTCATGTCGAACCACTGTTTACTTATATTAAACACATGATTGCCAGATTCAATTAGCGCAGGAATTTGACATGCTCCCACTAACAGATTTGTGTCATCGGCGTATGTTGATAGACCGGTCTGAGGATTTACTTCAAAATTTAAATCATTGACAAAAATAATAAACAAAATCGGCCCTAAAATACTACCCTGCGGGATTCCTAAGGTGTTAGGTAATATATCTGATTTGCAATAACTATTTTCATTTTTTACCGAGACTCTCTGTGTTCTGTTAGTGAGATAGGAGGTAAACCATTTTAAAGCATTGTTCCTGATGCCATACAAATGCAATTTTTTGAGGAGCAGTGTTCTATCTAAATAATCGAATGTTTTTGACAAGTCTAAAAATATTCCCAGAGCCATTTCTCCCTTCTCTAATATTTCCAAAATTCTTCGCGTAAACTGAAAAATAGCCGTTTGAGTAGAACACCCTTCCAGATATGCATGTTGATTTTCTGAGAATAGAACACAGTCCTTCATAAATGTCATTAATTGGTCGGCCATTGATAGTTCAAATAGTTTTGAAAACCCGGAAAGTAAGCTTATAGGCCTATAATTATTCATGTCCTTGGTATCCCCTTTGTTTTTAAAAAGCGGTTTGATTAAAGCTAGTTTTAAGTGATCAGGAAAAATGCCTTCTCTTAAAGAGTTATTTATTAAAAAGCATAGCACATCGACAATTACCGGAATAATTAGTTTAACAATACTAGTGTGAATTTCGTCATCTCCAGCGCTATGTTTATTTTTAATTTTTTTTGACAACAGTATGACGTCATTTGATGTTACTTGTTTTAGAACTAAAGACTGTTCATTTGGTGTTATTTTTGAGTTCCAATGAATAGGATTACTTTCTTTTAATAGTTCGGGTACTACATTCAGTAAAAAACTGTTGTAGTTATTGGACATATCTTCAATACTTTCACTTATTGTCGATGTACTTACTTTAGGATTTTTAGATATATCGCTAAAAATAGACCACATACATTTATTTTTATTGTCCGAATCTTTAATTCGCCTTTCATAGCTTTCAGACCTACACTTTATCAACATCTCATCATATTCCTTTTTTGCAACTTTGTAAATTTCTTTGTAAACATCATTCTGCTGTTTTAACACTAAAAGTATATCTACCCTATCTTTTAAAACCCTGACCTGTTCATTATTTCTAAAAATAAACTTTTTTGTTTGTTTTTGGTGTATTAACTTTTTAGGAAAACTGTGGTTAAAAATTGGTACGAATATATTCATAAACGTCGCCCATTGACTGTTTACATCGGATCTCTCAGTATTAAAAACATCCATCCAATTTTCTTTATCTAACTTTTTAATAAATTGTTGTTTATTTTCATTTGAGAAAAATCTTTTATAAACTGAAACTACATCTTGTTTTTTACATTTAAAAGTAACCTTTTGAGCTGTGTGATCTGATATGATGGTGTTTATAATACTGCTTTTAATTTGATTATTTTGGATATTAGTAAAAATGTTGTCAATACAACTTTTTGACGTTGAAGTTAACCTAGTATTATATTTAATTGTGACATATAACTGAAAAGAACTCATTATAGACAAAAAAGTGGTTCTATTAGTGTTATTTTCTATAAGTTCAATATTAAAGTCACCTGCAATAAACACTTTTTTTGGTTCATCCACTAGCTGTGACAGCATCTCCTCCACTTTTTGGAAAAAAATGGCAGTATCGCCGTTCGGAGGCCTATAAATTGTAATTATAAGAAACTGCTCATTTTTTATGGAACACTCCACGGCGGCACACTCAAATTGTCCACTTACTGCTAACTGGTTAATTTTTCTCCGAACTCTGAATTTTATTTTTTTCTCTACATACACACATACATATTTTAGAAGTAAATATAATTTTTTTATTTCTTTTATTGCTATAGCAGAATCATTTTATTATTATTGCTTTCAAGCTTTCAACCCCTTTTCCAGGTAGGTATCATCTGGTATTCATGAGCGCCGTTCTGTCGTCTTATTGTAATATCTGAATTTTGTGTAATACTAGTTTTACTGTTCTAATCAATACGCCCCTGCTTGGCCATTTTCGAACTATTCAAGGTAAAAAAATGCCATGATTCTATTGCATTTTTCCGTAAATGTTGGTCCAAGTTAATTCTACCCGTAAGATTAACCTTGATGCACCTTTTTTGTGTAAAATGTACTCTATAGGATGACTCGAATTCAAGTCTATGTATGGGAAATTAGGGCAAAATTGTGCATTTGAGAGCCTAGCAATATGCCGATGCCATTTAGAAAGTTTGAAAATTCCGAGTATTTCCGGAGATATCCGGAAAAAAACCCGAAATTTTGTAAAATTGTTTTATTTTTTCCTGGGCTTATTTAAAAACCGAGTTCAAATTAAATCGCACTTTTGCGTTGCAACTTTTTCCACTCTATCCAATGGTGGAATTGAGTATGGAATCCGACGTTTCGTCTACAAGGTTTTTTATCGTTTTCAGATGATGTTGGCGTTATTAATATAAATATGTATTTTTATTTTTTTAATCCATTTTTAAAATTATTTATTTTGCTTTGGCGAAATTTTGGATAGTTTAGGAAAATTAAATTTAATTGAAGTTCGTATTTACAAAAAGTTTATGACTCCGAAACGCTCCGAACCCCTCAACTTTTTTTTTAAATTCGAACTTTAATTAAATTTAATTAACTTAAACTATTCAAAATTACGCCAAAACAAAATAAATAATTAAAAAAAAAAGAATAAAAAAAATAATTAAAAATTAAAAAATAAATAAATACTCTAATATATTAATAACGCCAATATCGTCTGAAAAACGATAAAAAAAATTAAAATTCCTATTTAAAAAAAGAAAGTTGATTATGACCCCTTGAAGTCGAAACCTCGCATTCCAAACTGTATACCATCATTGGATAGAGCAGAAAAAGTGACAATGCAATTCAAATTGAAATCGGTTTTTAAATAAATCCAGGAAAAAATAAAGCGAATATTGAAAATTTCGTTTTTGCCGGATATCTCCGGATGTACTCGTCATTTTAAAACTTTCTAAACCGCATATTATTACGCACCTAAACACACAATTTTGCCCTAATTTTACCGACACTATCTCTTAAGGTTTTCGAGATCCCCATAGATAGACTCGAATTTGAGCCACGCTGTACAAATAGTACCGAGACTATCGTATATGAAGATATTTTATATTTACTAACTTATACATATCATACAATTCGGTAACATTTTCTAAAATTCATACCGGACTGATTTCTTTGCACCCGAACAACATTAATCTTACGTTTTGACTTTTTAACAATAGATACTATTTAGAGTATTACTTGAGTTTTTGTAATTTATAGCGGCGATATATTACTTGCATTCCTATAACAAATAAATCAATTTAAACAAATTGAAGACTAGAATATTCTTAACATATACTGGATGTTCCATCGGAAATAACCTGAAAATCACCAATACCAGTTTATGCATTTCTCTGTTTAATACAGAAATACGTCACGAAAGACCATTTTGGGCAACTCGTGTTCTTTTTGTGGGATCTCGGTGCGCCCGTCCCGCCAAAAAAAACCACTCGTTACACAGAATAAAGTCATTGGTAAATGGTTTTGAAATAGGTATTGCGAACATTCCAATGGTCCTGCTTTGAGAGGAAGCGAGCAAAAGTTGTAATAAAATTGTTGTATTGAATATCAGTTAATTGGTTTATAATTTTAGAAAAAACAGATTAAGACTGTTGAAAGAGAGATTGCAACCTTAGGTGAAGAGATGAAGAGATACGGGCCCGAAATAGAAGCGATCGAGCGTGGCATGCAAAGTCGCGAGCAGCAGATCGAGGAAATTAAATTGAGAATGAATACCGTGGAGGACGACGTTTTCTCGGATTTTTGTAGTGAAATTGGTGGGTACTGCAAATTTATTTTTGTGTCTTTCAGGGTCTAAATATCAAATTTTACTTACCGATATTTGTATAGATCAAAAGTATTTTGTAAGCATGAATGTGTTGGCTTACATGATGAATTTTTCAGTAATGATAAAATTATTACCTTAGCGAGAATTTCCATCTATTTCTCCCTTAATCCAATAAAATTGATGCACAAAATTCCAGAAATATAGGCTCTCGTATTTTAAATCCTAATGGAATGCAAATAATTTAACCTGATCATGTAGCTTTATTTAAAGCTTATATACCGAAATAAAACAATAAATTACTGGATGATTATAGTACGAGAATGGCTTTGTTCGTACAAAATCCAAAATATGTGGCGTAGGTGAGCGGCGTATATTTTCGGATTTTTTAATGGATTTTGTCATTGACGATTGAGCATTGTAATGGACGATAATTATGTGTTTCACTCATAAATATTACTCCCCTACCTAGATAAAGTAGCTTGTTTATTTAAAATTATTGAATGATACGATGAAATGTCTAATGCAATTACAGATGGAATATCCGAATTTGGTATCAGTGGATCTTTTAGAAATTTTTCAAACATTTCACATTTAATATTATGAAAATCCAAACTTTTCGAAGTGAAAACTTTTTTAGGCGCGTTTAGGCCTCTTTTTTTTCTCGGTAGTGAATGAAACAGCGCTCAATTTTATCGAAATCGGCTGTGCGTGAAAATTTGAAATGAGCTAGTTGAATTTAAACTTATCGCCATTTCTAATTTTGACACGACATGTCACTATAATATTTTATTGCTAGAATCTGGAGCAAATTCTTGCCTTTTAAAGTTTTGACTTCGTCTTAAGCACGCACGGTTTTCTTTTTTACTTTGAGGAAAACATTAAACTTGTACCTAGAGTAAATCCTGTTACATACAGTACCTGCATGCAGAATAATGAATCGTTTTGCTGTGCTACAACCCTTTTTCATGTTGACGCTTTTAAAGACTGAACTGAAAATGTTACTTTGATTTATATCTCTTAAATCACATTCAAATCTTCCATTTTCACAGTTTCTCTTAAATATTAATTTTTTGGTATTCTTTGTTTCCACTTTTTAGTATTCTTCGGTACTATATTATGCTTTTTTCATGCGCAGTTCTTAAGCTCAGTCCCAGTGTTTTTGGTGGTTCTGATGACCTGTAAGTCCCCTAAATATTTGAAGTAGTCTGTTTTTCACTAGATATTTTAACCGAAAAATTTCCGACGTGATACCAATTTGCAGCACAACTTCACCAAGGGACAATATTTCAAAACTTACCATTTTTAGTGTTATGAAACTAAACGTTAGACTCAATGCTACCAGAATTATTCTTGAGAGGGTTGCCTTAGTTTAATAGCGAAAATCTATCCAGTTAATATTTCTAACTGATAGTTAGACACTTTTAAGGTTTATAGGTATAGAAATGCTAGTTTATCATATTAAAAGCACTTTTGTATAGAAAAAATGGGGATAAAGAAAACGTATTTATTAAAAATGGTCAATTTAAAAAAAAATACGAAAGTTTTGAGTTAGTGGTGGTTTTCACGTCGTTATAGTTTGGGTTGGTTTAGAAAATATACAACGTGTATTCAGTACTTCGGTTATCACAGAAATCTTGTGATAAAGGATGTACTGAATACACGTTTGATGTCTGTTTTGCAGTTTTATACGTATTTTAATTCTTATGTGTCGTTAATTGTATAATTGTATTATTTTTGTGCCAATTTAAAAACTGACAATCATGATAACTTACGCAATATCTCCACAAGTTTTTGGCCGGTGCGCGGTGGTGTAATATTTTTTAGTTAGCGTTTTCTAACTAAAAAATATTACACCACTAACTAGGACGATTTCTACTTGATAGCTGGGGGCAAGTATTGATATTCCTAGACATTATCCGTATAATTAGTTCGGCCTTCTTGGTATTTTTAAAAGCGAAATCAAGGAATGCTTAGATAATTTTTTTGATCTGCCTTACACTACGTAACTTCCAGTGCTGTTTATCAGTATTTATTATTAGTAAAAATATTTATTCACAGATATTTTTTAGGTAGCATACCCAACTAGCAAATATAGTTCTCAGTCCTTTTTAAAATGCCACTGCCCCTAAAGTATAGTTCCCAGACCCACCCTGCCACTTAAAATGTTACTTTATAAGGAATAGTCACTGAAGTATATTTCGAGAGTGACCGGTTAGTGCCTACTTACCATAAAAGTGGAAAATAAACACCCTGATTCCAAGTGGCAAACATGTAATTTAAAGAAGTAGCTGGAACTACCCGAATCTTCGAATATGACACCATAAAAGACCAAAAACTTTATAGTAACTTTTTGAAGTAGCGGTCACTAATAAGTGCTACCATAATGCCTCCATTAAGTTTTTGTTACTTTATAGTAACAATTTAAGTTCCGTAGTAGTCGCGGCCACGACACCTAGTTACTTCTAATTTATAGTAGCATTGAAAGCAGCAAAATGGTTACTGCTACCTTCCTAGGTCACTATAAAGTTATTGTTTCTATAAAGTCGCCTCTGGGTAGTTACAATTGCCACTTTATCAATCCGAAGATTTTAAAGTTCCAAACGGGTAGGGTTGGCCTAATATATTATTGTTCCCGGTACTTTGTAGAAGCATATGGAACTATAAAGTATTTTTTGGATTAAACGGCCATATTTTTTTCATGACTTTTCAGACGAACAGTCAAATGGCTCAAACATTTTGCGTTTTCAAGCTAAATGTACCTAAACTAAAGCTTTTTTCCTTAGATTTTGATGGTGGACTATTATTTTAAAGTTTCACGCCAGTTTCAAGCAAATTAATAAACTTTTTTTTATTACTACATGAGTTTCTATTGCAAATAATATAGTAATTTGAATATTTTGAGAGGCGCTCGAAAATTTTGTCATCTAAACCCACTATTTTATTCAGTAAAGTCGATTGCGTTTTGGAATTTACCTACAAAGGCGTTAAAATCGCATGGTAAATAACAAAAAATAATAATAATGGCTTCCATAATTATTTTCCATCATGACATTTATTTTTATGAAGTATGAAATTGTATGAAGAGGTCGCTGCGAATAAAGTTTAAGTTTAACGAAAGTTCCACATGTCGGTGGCAAACACTTGGCTGCCACGAACCCGCGACTAGGCAGCTTCGTAACAGATAAGTCGCATTCACCAGTAGGCTACTTTATAGTAACATATCATAGTAACTCTTTTAGTGGCAAAAACTACCCAAGACATTACCCGGCTACTCAAAATCTTTCCCCATTTTGGTCGCAGTTACTTAGCAGCTACGAATATACGACGTAGCCGCCGATGGTCACCGCCCACTTTGTGGTGGCTTTGATAGTCGCGGTTACCTATCTGCTACCATAAATGCTAGTTGGGTATTCTATTTTATTCATGTATTTTTTACGTTCTATGCATTAGGTGTCAAAAACATTCGGCAATACGAAGACCGTGAGTTACGAGCACAAGAAGAGAGGAAACAAAAACGACTCGAATTTCAGATGCAGATAAATCGAATAACCAGCAACTTGGAATTCGAAAAAAGTCGCGATACTCAAAGCAACGTAAGTCGCTGGGAGAGAACGGTAAACGACGAAGAGGAAAAGCTGGAGACTGCCAAGAAACAAGAAGCAAAACATAGAGATGAAATCGATAAAGAATTGAAGAACTTGGATGAGCTTAAGGCTCAAAAAATGTCAAAAAAGAAAGAAGTTGAAGAGATGGAAGAGGAACTAGGTAAGTTGCAATGAAATGTGTAAATCACCTGTAATATCGGACTCATAACAATGGTATATACCAAAAACTGTTTAAAAAGCCAATGTTTTACTTGCAAATTTCGGAGTCATACGAAAAGCCCCTAAATATTTTTCTCGAAAAATTGGGAATATATTTTGCTCCGATTTTCATTAAGACCCTTGATTTTGTAATAGATAGGACCGTTTCGGTCCCGGTTCTAGAGTATAAACTAGCACTAAGTCTAATTTATTAATCCTAAAGATGCTAAAAGTTTAGGGATTTTTTTTTGAGGTGAAAGATTAATAATGATCAGTTAATATTGTAATTTTTTTTTCTTAAAATGTTGTCAAAGTCAGAGAAACTCGTACAGCAAATGATAATTAAAAAAAAACTGTTATTTTTAATTATCTGATCTATCAACATCAGTGCCGCCTTTTCTTAAAAAAGGATCATTATTTTATGTGGAATATGGTGCTTACCTTTAATCAATCCACGGCGCTAAATTTCTTATATTCAAACTGACAACATCGCTATCCGACATGGCGGAACTTAATCTTAAACACGGCGATGCTGTTCTGGTGTATCTCACGTATTCGAACGATTGTTACCGATATCTTGTTTTGCCTTTAAATTCATCTGCAAAAATAAACCGTAGTCTTTGACCAAATTTTGTTATGTAAGTAGCTATATTGTGTGATGTATCAAAAAAGTACAGTTAAAATCTTTTTTTTTTAGGAAAAGCTCGCAGGGAAGTTGGGGCTGCAAACAAAGATCTGCAAGGAATTCAGAAATCTATCGTGTCTATAGAATCGAAAATCGAGAGCCTGAAAAGTGACCGACATGCAATACTGTTGCATTGCAAGGTAATAAAGTTAAATCGATGTTTCCGTATGAGTTGTGTTTCACATAAATGCCCCTTTTGACTATTCCTGTCGATGTGTATTATTGGACCTGTCACATTATCACCATATTTTTCTAGTGGTTTGCGCTAATTTCTGAATCTTAGAAGCAGATTATTCTGTTTCATAATTTGTATCACAGATAGGAAGTGTTTTCAGGATGTATCTCCAACTCTGTAGGGTGTTAAAGACTTAGTTGTTATTAAAAAAAGTAACTCTCAAAATTGACAAAATTTAAAATAATTTAATTTATGTTTCTGGTTTATTAGCATTGATAATTCAGCGTTGTTATAGTCGACGATTGAAACGTAGGTTATAACTATATACCAATAATAACTAAATAGTTTGTCGTTTAAAATACAGTAAAAAAGCTGTTATGTGATTTTGATAGGAGGTATCGCTTTCAAGATAAAAAAACACTTGATTTACGGAAATGTACAAAACGACTTTATAAATAGTTATTAGTAAAACACTAATTTGTGGAACGGATAAAAAATTAAGAATTTTATTTAGTGCACTTGACTTGGATGATAGAAATCCCTTTAAATTTCCCAGATATGGAGTGTGATTAATAGAATTCTTAGCAATATGTCTTTTAAACAGCCTGCATTTAAGGGCGTTATTTATTTTAATTATAATGCGAATACATTTTTCTAAATAACTTTTAATTCACTTCTTGAAAGTTGTTCCGATTCGACCATGGTGTTTTTTTGGACCTTTTAAAAATCCCAATATCCCAATATATTTTTTCTAAAATAAATAGGGTAACCAACGAATATTTATGCAGTTTAAAGTTGACATGGGATTTCCTATGTCTAGTCGGGCGATGCAACACCTGGTATATAGTAATGTATTTCGAAACTGTTTCATCTGCGCTAATTCGCATCTGAAATTCAAGTGAGATATAGCAGGATTGTGCTTTATTTGGCAATTCAAACGTTATGTATGCCTCAATCAGCCAAAAAAAAAATTACCATGATTACGTTAAAATTATTCTCTGAAAGTTGATATTTGGATTGTTTTGATTTATACCTCATACATACTTTGTTATTTAACTGATATATGTTGATTAGCGGAATAAAACCGAAAATTCCTAGATTTCGGTTTCTCCATAAATCGTAGAAGTGCGACCGCCGCATTCCCGACTTTTTTTTGTTGGTACTCTTCATTAGAATTATGTATGCAATTTTGATATACTTTTCAAAGCTATTAAGTGTTAAGGTTTCCATCATACTTTAGTTATAAACAATGTCTTATTTTGGCATACCTTGTTTCAGAAAGAGCCAGGTAACTAAAGATCATTTGATTTGTTCCGTAGTTATTTTCCGGCTTGAACCGTGTGGAAAAACTGCATCAACTACTTTCTTTAACAACTGTTCATGTCTCATAAAACTCCTATATTTCTTCTACATGTTTAGAGTAACCTATGCCTTATTGCTGCTATGTAAATTGCCTATTTATTATCAGAAGCAGAAGGGTTATGTTAAACTACGTATGTAAATTATGAACGCATCCTGCTATCTTGGCGAGATACGTACGAATGCCGAGTTATTTTGGTGATTTCATAGTCATTGTTCAGTAGCTCTCGATTCTGTCGGGGATGATTTTTTCGGACGGTTTGGCAAGCGTATCGAGAATGGTAAATAAGCACATTCGTTAACAATAAATAATGATAACTTCGACGAACTATTGATTTTTCTTTCCAATAGCGGCATCCCTATGTTCCAACTTTTGCTGTTTTCAAACCGTTTTCTTTTCAAACATACTCACTCCTTCCGTATTACCTTGTCTTAGAGTCGCCGCGTTACCATACTTGTAGCTGCGTTTGATAGACTTCAAAAGCAAGAGTCGCAACGTTGCCATACTTGTATGCTGCATTTGATCGATTTCAAAATCAGACACTGTTCGATGAACAATCTACCTTGGAATTTTGCAATTGTCTTTATTAGTTTAAAGGTGGAATCTGAACGCGCTCGTTTAAATTACACTTAACTAATATTATGTTTGGATGATTGTAATAGAGTGTTAAAGAATGCAAAGAAACAATTATTTCTGTTCATAAATGTTTTTATCGTGACGTCTTTTAATGATGCAGTTTGCTACTAGTACATATGAACTTCTGGAACACGATTATGGAAGATCATCAGCAAGTCAACTGCAAGATCCAATGTTTTATAGGGATCAAGTTTTCGGAATAATTTATTCTTACAATTAAAATATACATGGAGAAATTTTTGGGCATGGTTTCCAAAAATATTTTATGTTGAAGAACATACAGTACGTCCTCCAATACAATCATGGGTAACAGCATATTGAAGTTCCACTACCCATATTAAGGACAGATTCTACATCTAAAAATATGAAAAAAAGTTCATATAAACATGGGTCCGGAAATCCTCCGTTTTCATGATACGGGGTGTTTAAATTTTTCCGGCTTTAATAGTTTATTTTACATTTATCGAAAACCCGTTGAGATATTGATATGAGTTTTGATACACGCAAATGTATCATTAAATGCCACATTTACATGTACAAAATTGTTTTCTAGAGCACTTACATCAAAATAAATTATTTTATTATTAAGCAGTACAATAATAAGCCATCGGGCTTATTATTGTGCTGGTTAATGAAATAATTTTTATTTTGAAAACGGTGTATCAGAAGGAAAAAGTCCAAGAGGCCCTTTTTCAGTAAAATTAATGTGGCTTTAAGGAAGCCATACTAATTTTTGTAAAAACCAGTGGCGCACAGTTTTTTTCGCTAAACATAGAGACTTGCCCGCAAGAACGCTACTGACGTAAGTGATTTAGAAAACAATTTTGTACATGTAAATGTGACCTTTAATGATACATTTGCGTGTACCAAAACTCATATCAATATCTCAACGGGTTTTCGATAAATGTAAAGTAAACTATTAAAGACGGAAAAATTTAAACACCCCGTATCATGCAAACGAAGCATTTCCGGACCTATGTTTATATGAACTTGTAACGGCGCCCTTTACTTACTTTTTGCGACCTCCTGTATTTCGGTTTTCTCGGGCGCCACCCCTTTGATATTTACAGCGACAAAGGGGATCGCTGTTCGCCTATCGGGTAGCCTTTAGACAGTGGAGAAACGGTTGTCCAAGGTTCGGTTCTTAAATACTGGTAAATGAAACACTCCGTGTAAACAAAATAATGGTCGTGTTTATCCGACAGTAAGTATAAACCTAACTTTCTTATAGCTAAAGTATCAGACAACTTATTCTAAGCGACCCAACCCGGTAATACGTAAGAAAACTCAAAACGGTAGTAAAAGAATCGAAATCTCTAATCGCGCGGTAGACTGTAGCGGTGCGGAAGCCCCACGGTAAGTATGTTAGCAATTACGTTAAACGGTAGCGGTACAGAAGCCCTACGGTAAATACGGCAGTAGATACGATAAACGGTAGCGATACGGAAGCCCTACGGTAAATACGGCAGTAGATGCGGTAAACGGTAGCGATACGGAAGCCCTACGGTAAATACGGTAGTAG